>PITA01002278.1:114486-166300 GCA_004023965.1 Spilogale gracilis | reverse complement strand
TCTCTGTCAAATAATAAATAAAAAATCTTTAAAAAAAAAAAAAAAAAAGAGTTCTTGCTGTTAAGGGCGCCTGGGTGGCTCAGTGGGTTAAAGCCTCTGCCTTAGGCTCAGGTCACGATGTCAGGGTCCTGGGATCAAGGCCCGCATTGGGATTCTCTGCTCAGTAGGGAGCCTGCTTTCTCTGTTCTCTCTGCCTGCCTCTCTGCCTGCTTGTGATCTCTCTCTCTGTCAAATAAATAAATAAAATCTTTAGAAAAGGGGGGGGGGGAGCGCCTGGGTGGCTCACTTGGTTAAGCGACTGCCTTCAGCTCAGGTCATGATCCTGGGGCCCCCGGATCTCGAGTCCCATATGGGCTCCCTGCTCGGCGGGAAGCCTGCTTCTCCCTCTCTCACTCCTCCTGCTTGTGTTCCCTCTCTGGCTGTGTTTCTCTGTGTCAAATAAATAAAATCTTTAAAAAAAAAAGAGTTCTTGCTGTTAAAAGACACTCTTGAGGACATGAAAAGATAAGCCACAGAATGGAAGAAAATCTTTGCAAAGCATTTATCTGATAAATAACTTGTGTCCAGAATACACAAAGAATTCTCAAAACTCAACATTAAAAACAGACAACAACAACCCAATTTTTAAAAACAGGGAAAAGTTTTGAACAAGTATTTCACCAAAGATATATAGCTGGCAAGTAACTCCATGAGAAGGTGTCAATATCATTAATCATTGGGAAAATGTAAATTTAAAGCACAAATAGCACATACTGCAAATGGCAAAAGTGTTCCCCTCCTAGTGTTGGTGAGGATATGGAGCAACTAGAACCCTCGTACACTGCTAGACAGAAGGTAAATTTATACAGCCACTCTGGAAGACAAGTTGGCAGTTTCTTAAAAAGCTAAACACACACCTACAAGCCATATGACCCAGTCCTCCCACTCCAAGGTGTTTACCCAAGAGAAATGAAAACATAAGTCTACCCGAAGTTCCACATCAAGTTCCTGGCAGCTTTATTCACAATAGCCAAAAACTAGAAACTATTCACATGTTCATCAATAGAAAAATGGATAAACAAATCTTGGTATAGCCATATAATGTAACATTTTTCCGATTCACCACTCAGTATTAAAAAGTAACAAACTACTCATACAGACAAACAGTGAATGAATCTTTTTTTTTTAAGATTTTATTTATTGGAGAGAGAGAGAGAGAGAAAGAGAGAGAGCACATGCATGAACGTAGGGAGGAACAGAGAGAAAGGGAGAAGCAGACTCCCACTGAGCAGGACACTGGTGACTTGCTTGAGCCCATGGCAGCCACTTAATCGAATGAGCCACCCAGGTCCTCCAACAGTGAAAGAGTGCCGAAACCTCCTGGTGAAGGTCATTTACATGAAATTCCAGAACAGGCAAAGCAAATTAGGGGTTTTCTGGGGCTGAGGGGGTTGGTGAGGAATGAATACAAAGGTTACTAAAGGAACTTTTGGGGATAATAACGAAGTTCTACATCTTGACGGTGTGGTCATTACATGACTGTATATATTTGTCAAAATGCAAATTGTATACTTAAAATGGTTCAATTTGGGCCCTTGGGTGGCTCAGAGGGTTAAGCCTCTGCCTTAGGCTCAGGTCATGATCTCAGGGTCCTGGGATCGAGTCCCACATCAGGCTCTCTGCTCAGCAAGGAGCCTGCTTTCCCCTCTTTCTCTGTCTCCCTCTCTGCCTATTTGTGATTTCTCTCTCTCTGTCAAATAAATGAATAAAATACTTTTTTTTAAAAAAGAAAATTTTTTAAAATGGTTCAATTTTATTGAATGCAAATTCTGTCTTAATCAAGTTGATTAAAATGTTATTTTGGGGGAAATCTATGAAATTATAGTATTTCTAAAGATGTTTATAGTATCTTCCACTAGATTACTTTTAAATCTTTGACACTCTTACAAAAAACCTCAGAAAAGGCTGGGATTATTATCCCATTTTATAAATTGCAGGGGCGGAAGGGAAAAGCATGATACATAGTGGTAGCAATTAGAAGCATGAGTTCGGGGCATAACATTACACTGGGCAGATTTATCAACAGCAATCAAACTACCACCCAACAAACTGGCAGGACAGGAAATAAATAAAGTGGTGGGTCTTGAACTGCTGGGAAAAAATTGGCTAGACCCACAAAAAAATAAAGAACAAAAAAATATACATATTCCCAGGAAGAAGGTAAGTAAGAAAAGGCAAGAAATGCCTAAGGTCAACATTACCTGTATGTACCACACACCTCAAATGAAAAAAGAAAACCAGTCATATGGAAAACAATTACTTTTAATATAAGCAAAAAGTGTGTAGAAGGAGCTCAAAACACAGTATATCACATCTGAACCTAGATCTGCCAATGACTCACTCACATTTTATGAGTACCTCTATGTCCCTCCTTTTTTTTTTTTTAAGATTTTATTTATTTATTTGACAGAGAGAGAACAAGCAGGGGGAGCAGCAGAGGAAGAGGGAGAAGCAGGGCCCCTGCTGAGCAAGGAGCCCAACATGGGACTCAATCCAAATATCCTGGGATCATGACCAGAGCCGAAGACAGATGCCTAACCGACTGAGCCACCCAGGCACCCCCTCCCTTTTTTTAAATAGAAATATTAATTCTGGTACCTGAATAGGCCTTTGGAGCACTACAGAAATAAAAAATGCATGTGAAAAGAATTTTAAAATTATACAGTCAAGTTACATTCTCTGCACCAAAGCCTGTAACTAATAATACATACTGTCATCAAATCAAATTAATAGATGGATAATTAGGTAACTTAAAAGTCAAAAATGGCTCCCTATAGCCTATAAGATCAAGTCCAAATGCCTCAACTAAAAAAAAAAATCATGTCCTTTATGAACCCAGTCCATCCCATTTATCTAAAATATACCAATCTAGGGGCGCCTGGGTGGCTCAGTGGGTTAAAGCCTCTGCTTTTGACTCAGGTCATGATCTCAGGGTCCTGGGATCGAGGCCGCATCGGGCTCTCTGCTCAGCAGGGAGTCTGCTTCCTCCTCTCTCTCTGCCCGCCTCTCTGTCAAATAAACAAATAAATAAAATCTTTAAAATATACCAATCTAGGAGCACCTAGCTGGCTCATTCGGCAGAGCATGCAACTCTTGATCTTGGTGTTGTGAGTTCGAGCCCCACATTAGGTGCAGAGATTACTTAAAAATAAAATCTTTAGGGATGCCTGGGAGGCTTAGTCAGTTAAGTGTCTGCTTTCGGCTCAGGTCATGATCCCAGGGTCCTGGGACTGAGTCCCACATCAGGCTACTTGCTCAGCGAAGAGTCTGCTTCTCCTTCTGCCTGCCGCTCCCCGTTTGTGCTCACTCTTCCTCTTGTACGCTTTCCCTCTCTCTCTCCGACAAATAAATAAAATCTTTTTAAAAAATAAAATAGGGTGCCTGGTGGCTCAGTGGGTTAAGCCTCTGCGTTGGCTTAGTTCGTGATGTCAGGGTCCTGGGATCGAGGTCCGCATCGGGCTCTCTGCTCGGCAGGGAGCCTGCTTCCTCCTCTCTCTCTCTGCCTGCCTCTCTGCCTGCTTGTGATCTCTCTCGCTCTGTCAAATAAATAAATAAAATCTTTAAAAAATAAAATAAAATCTTTAAAATAAATAATAATAATAAAATAAGGGGTTCTTGGCTGGCTCAGTGGAAAGAGCATCAACTCTTAATCTCAGGGTCCGGAGTTCAAACCCCACATCAGGGATAGAGAGTACTTAAATATTTTTAAAATTAATAAATTAATTAATGAAATAAAATAAAACATGCCAATCCAAATTCATCCACTCTCCCTTAGACACAGTATTTCCCTCCCCTGGACATGCTGTCTTCATACTACTGTCAGTAATCCAACTTCTATACTTTGTTTAAAGGTAACCCCAAAGTCCACTGGCCTAATAAAAACTTCTTTTATCCTTAAAACAACAACAACAAACCGCTTATCCTTAATCCACTGTTCTTTCTGTTCTCTGAATTTGTGCTCAATCAGTCCTATAAAATACAGTATTTAATTTTATGCCATATTATCCTATTCTCTAGTTATAGTTTGCTTTTTAGACCCTGTATCTTCACCTACAAAAAAAAGACAAACCTTACAGATAGATAGAACAACTTCTGTTGCTCTCTCAGTGATTCCGCATCACAGCCAGATTCCGACTGGAAGGGAAAGAAAGCTGCACTGTCTTCCCTTTGGGCAACACACCGGCAGCAATCTGGGGACTGACTTGTCCTATCTGGGGTCAAGCTGGAAGGAGGCAGAAGGGCAGGTTTAATCCTTCTGCCTCTAAGTCGCTGGGCATTTCGGTTATTTGCGGAGTTCATTTGTGTTTTGTTATGGAAACTTTAAAACCTACACAGGAGTCGAGACCAACAGTCCTCCTGGATCCGTGAGCCAGCCACGACAATTATAAATAAATGGCCGCTGGACTCGAGACTCCTGACCGCTTCTTCCTCTCCTCAGCAGACCCCAGATACCAGATTATGTTAGCCCTCTGTACTTCAGCAGATATTTCTAAAAGTGGGTCCTTCTTCTTTGGAAAATAACCACAATATTATCACTCCACCTAAGAAGATTGTAACTGCTTGACATCAAATATCAGTCAACGTTCAGATCTCCCTGTTGTCATGTAATCCTTTTTAACAGTCTGTCCCACTCAGGAACTAGCACTACCTCAGGAGGAAAAATGGTTGCCTTTTCTCCTGCTCCACGCTCTTCAATAATACAGTCACCATCTCCATTTTTAAGTATAGGCAAACAAGCATTTCCTTTTCCCAGTACGCTCTGCTCTCCCTCTCAATAAAGAAAACTTATTCCTTCTTAGGGCACCTGGGTGGCTCAGTCGGTTAAGCTCCTGCCTTCGGCTCAGGTGGCAATCCCAGGGTCCCAGGATTGAGCCCGCATCTGACTCCCAACAGGGAGCCTGTTGTCCCTCTCCTTGCACTCTCCCTGCCTATTCTCTCTCCCTCTCTCTCTCTGACAAATAAATAAATAAAATCTTACTTAAAAAAATTCCTTTTATTCCCGACACTGAAGTGCCACTACCTCAGAGCTGTTAGCACATTCAGAAAAACATTTAATTCAGTGATCTAGCCTCCTTCCTTCACAGTTCAGTTGCTATATTTCACTTACTACTCAGGAAGAGTTTCGAGTTCTAACATTATATATATGTAAATAACATAAGCCCCATTAAAAGATTATTTCCCATTTCTATTTATCTTTTTGAGGAGCTTAATTTTAAATTTTAAATTACTACATTGCCTGCTTCCCATTTTAAGTGAGTTAATAAATTGGCGGGACATCTAAACCTAAAAGATGACAAGCACAGTGCTAAGAGATCAGCATTAGGTTAGCTCCATTCCTTAGCCATGAACTTATCCCTCATTAGTCACAAGGGGAACCAGATAAGAAGGTGTCCAATATCAGCTCAAATACAAATTCTCCACTAGAAAATAATACAAATGCACATAGTGAATCATTGGGGTCACTGTCGTTCGTCTTCAGCACAGATTAGGAGAAGCAGCAAATAGGCAAACACTGGGAAGAATTCACTTTTTTTTTTTTAAAAAAAGATTGTATTTATTTGACAGACAGAAACATAGCCAGAGAGGGAACACAAGCAGGGGGCATGAGAGAGGGAGAAGCAGGCTTCCTGCCGAGCAGGGAGCCCGATGTAGGACTCGATCCCGGGTCTCCAGGATCATGACCTGAGCCGAAGGCAGTCACTTAACCAACTGAGCCACCCAGGTGCCCCCAAGAATTCACATTTTTTAACAAAAGCAAAGGAGTGCCTGTGTGGCTCAGGTGGCAAGGTCTGACTCCTGATTTCAGCTCAGGTCCTGATCTTGGGTTGTGAGCTAAAGCCCCGCATCGGGCTCTCTGCTCTGCTCTAAATCTGTTTGAGATTCTCTCTTCTCCCCCATCCCTCTCTTGCTCACGTCCTCTCTAAAATAAATAATCTTTTTTAAAAATAAAAATTAAAAAGCATAATCTTCACAATGACTTCTAATGTAACGTAGAAATTCAGCAGGACAGGGTGAATCAAAAACACTTTTATTACCCACTTACTTGGGCTCAGCATTGCAGAGGGAAAAAAGGACATGACAGCCTCTGTCTTTAAGGAACTTACACTCTAGCTGGTAGAGTGAGACTAAGACACTGAAGAATCAGCCCACAGTATGACATGTCACTAAGCACTAAATTGTGTGAATCAAATTTGAAGTACTGTAGCTCATCGAAGAGATGGGTCAGCAAGGGCTAAAGAAGTTCAAGAGGATTCTATAAAGGTCAGAAGAACGGCTAAACCTTGAAGGCAGGTCAGGCTAGGAACCAGTAACACCAGGACAGACTGTAAGCTCCTGTGAGCAGAGACCATGCTTTCTCCTGTTCACTGCTCCATCTCAATGCCTGCTACAGTGCCTGGAATACAGGAGACACACAAATATTGGTGGATGACTGCAAGGATAAATAGAAGAAAGGAAATATGGGGCATCTGGGAGGCTCAGTGGATTAAAGCCTCTGCCTTCAGCTCAGGTCATGATCTCAGGGTCTCCTCAGATCAAGCCCCACATCGGGCTCTCTGCTCGGCGGGGAACCTGCTTCCCCCCCCACACCCCGATCTCTGCCTGCCCCTCTGCCTACCTGTGATCTATCTCTCTGCCAAATAAATAAATAAAATCTTTAAAAAAAAAAAAAAAGGAAGAAGAAAAGAAAGAAGTGAAGAAACAATGAATAGTCATTTCCAGGAAAAAAACATTTTAAGGAAAGATTAAACGTGCCAATTTCATGAGACAGTGAGGAAACACAGAATGGTGAGAAATTAGGTAAGAGAGGTACAATGAACCCAAATTATCCATGGTTTTAAAAGTTCACCCAGAAAGATATAAAACCGAGCCCTTATTATTAAGCACTAAAGCGAACATGTCCAAAAGCACATTGAGTTGTGCCTCCACTTTTTAAGAACACCAACAGTGCAAATGGCCACTTTTCCTAAGATGGTCATTCATTATCCTTGTAATATTCTAGGGCACAACGTGGCAAATGGACCGACACTTCTCTAGAGAACTAGCACCACTAGCTAATGCAGATGAATTTCTTTTCCTGACTCTTTTTACTATCTAGAAATGTGCCTGGGTTATCACTAAGGTCAATCTCTTTGATAGCTGTGTAATCAAATGTCTGAGACTCACCAGAAGTAAGGCAGGGATGGGGGAGTGTAACCTAGCAGAAAAGCCTGTGACTAATGCTGAATCCCAGCTTCTAGGTGATTACTTCACCAAACTGTCAACCTCCCATACTTAACACTCCCTTGTAGTATCGTTGAAATACATCAAAAGAATTATCCAATAAGTATTCTCCAATATTTTGCAGGATAATGTTTAAGGACTGAAGGAAATAAAATCTAGCTGAGTCTAAAGTTTATAAGCCAAAATCTGTTACAAGAAGATTCTTATTCCCTCAAACTTCACAACAGGAGAAGTCATAGTTACAGTGAGTGGTCTTATTGTATATGGATTCCCCAGACATCGTACCACAAAAAAGCTCTAGGTCCTGGTTACCTCTAGCTACAGTCTTCTGGCAACTGCATTATTTCTACAGAGAAGGACTTCAGAAAGAGCAGTCACATGGGGGAAAGGGACACTGGAGAATTTTACTTAAAGCTACACATGCATGGCATGAGTAAGACTTTCATTTAAATTATATACTATTCAGAGTGAATCTGGCCAGTTCTCAGCATCTCCATGGGTCCTTTTTTTCCCCCTAGCATTCCTTCCACTCTTCAGCCTAAAGCATCTGTAACAGGCAAGGAGTCTGGTTATATATTAATAGTTACAATGACAGTGACAGAATTCTGGTTATTTAGAATTCCACTGTTCAGTTTCGGTGCCTAACACCTGGTATCATGGAAGGAACAGCCTTGGCATCATGCTGACTCTACCACTGAAAAGGTATGTCACCCTGGACCAGTTACCTAACCAAACACCAGCCTCCTCAACCAGGCGTAACAACAGATCCTTGCTAAGTTGTTGCAAGGTTAGCCTGCTTTATATTAAGTATCCAGAGCACAGTAAGCACTTAGCATATGGTAATTACGATGAAAGGCTAATAACCAGGCCTATACTCAGGTTTCAAATAGTATTAACCATATGACAAAAGCATGAGTCATGCTGATTTTGACCTCCATGATGCTCACACGCACTAGTCCAGATGTTGACTGACTTACCCACCCTCTTACATTTTCACCTAGTCTCTAGAAGAAGGCCCTCTCCCGGCACTCAGTCTTGCGGCCAAAAATGACCAACACTACGGCCATCCCCTTGCCATTGGCATACTCTCCTCCCCTCCCAGACTCTGGGGCCTCTAGAAAATCCTACGTTTTTACTACTGCCTGTTTCTGTTTTCTGATCTATACCAAATGCATTCCCCCAAGAGAATCTAATGTTTTCTCCCCAGTCTAACCTAGGGACCTCTGAAAGCCTCCAGTTTCTCTAAGAACCACCAGGTATGGCTTACCTTACTACCACACTCCAAGATGGCAGTCAACCGGTGATGTTCTGCCATCCTAAATGCCTTTATGTGTGTGTCACAAGCAGACAAGCAGCCCCTCTCTCCCTGGCAACGGGATCCTCATTTTAGAATGACAGATACATCCCTCTCTCTCAAGCTTGTCTCATCCAGTTTTATTTCACATTATTCACCCACCACCACTTCCCTACATCCCGGCAGGAACATCCCCATTTTGGGTAAAGTGAAAAGATTCGTTCCTCTACTTCTGCCCCTCAAACTAGTTCTGAAGAACTATCTACTGCCTTCTGGGTCAAATGCTGGGCTTACCTCATAGCATTAGGACTCAAATATGACATTTACGAACAGGCTATACAGATCTGAGACACTATTCTACTACAAGTCTCTACTTTGACTTAAAACACTTTTTTTTTTTAAGATTTTATTATTTATTTGAGAGACAGAGAGAGTGTGTATGAGAGAGCACAAGGACAGGGAGCTGCAGAGGGAGAGGGAGAAGCAGGCTCCCAGCTGAGCAGAGAGTCTGGGTGTGGGGCTCCATCCCATGACCCTGGGATCGTGACCTGAGCCGAAGTTAATCACTTAATGGACTGAGCTACCCAGGCACCCTAAAAAATTTTACTTCTGAATATAAAACCCTAACATATTTCTTAAAACCCTTTATTATTATTATATTAGCAAGATTCAAAATAACTCAAACAGTCATCCACAAGGGGACCAACTAAAAAAAAAATAAATACATAACATTCTTTCATGGGAATACTGTAAAGCATTTCTTTTTAATTAGAAAACTCCTTATATAGTTACATATAATAATCCTCAAGATATAATAGTGGAAAAAAAGGCACAGACTAGTGTGTAGAATTTACTACAATTTGTTTTAAAGGAGGGGTACAAAAAAATAAAAGAGGGGCACAATAAATATGCACATTAACTTACATATAAAATATCTCAGGTTATATAAGACTGACGGCCTAAGGGAAAGGGATCTGGATGGTTACAGGGTATGTGTGAGCACGAAATTTTTCTGTTTCACTCTTTTGTTACTTATAAATTTTTGAACCCCTAGATGAGGCTGAAAAATTATCTCTTCGTACAACTATAACCCTGAGAAATAATAGGAACCAGTAATGAGGATGACGACACATCTGACAACTCATTTCCGGGCCAGCCTCAACATCACAATCACCACCGCCTAACACCAACTGTGTTCCCTTCCATGATCTCATTCCATCAGGTGACTAGAGTTAATTTATTCCTCCTAGTCAAACTTCCTGACTTGCTAATTTTACATCTGTATGCCATGCATTTCTACACTCGACGTTATTTATAAACTCCTAAAACTTATTGTCTTTAGAGTTCTACTGCATGCCCTAGAAGGGACCTCTGGACCATAACATTTCCTACTTTCAGGGCTGGTTCAGGGATCCATTCCAATGCTAACTTTTCTGAACCAAAGACTAAATTCTGTCTCCTACTTACTAAGACTGCCCACAGGATCCATGCAAATCATTAATTTGAGACTCAAGGACTAGAAGGCTATGATGTCAACCATCTCCCTATTTAAAGTAAATTATGTTAATATCCTCCAATGTGGCAGAAAAGTACTCTTTCCAAACCTTGCAAAATAACTCTTCCATGGAGGAGCATCTGAGTGGCTCAGTCAGTTCAGCATCTGATCCTGGGGTCTGGGGATGGAGCTCCGCATCAGGCTCCCTGCTCACTCGGGAGCCTGCTTCTCACTGCTCATGTGCTCTCTCTCTCTCTCTCTCTCACTACCTCTGTCTCTTCTCTCAAATAAACAATGATCTTTTGAAAAAATAAATGAATATCTCTTCCACATGGTAAGACTGACCCAGGCAGCATTCTCCCAAACCTAAGTTTTAAATGATACCGCCTTAAACTGGACTTTCACATGCTGGGATGACATACCAAGGCCTAAAACAGTGCTCCCAACAGCAGCAGGCGCTGCCCCCATGCCTGCTCTCCTAGGGCAGGCAGGTTATTTTTGGACCCGGCCTATGAAGTAGCACTTTGTTGACTATGAGCTTTACCCTCTGAATATTCCTTTCACATCCAACCTTGGTTCTCACTTTCTGGCACAGAGCTCCAAAACCTCAATGGAATACATAATGAAATGCTGGGTTACTTCAGTGCAAAAAGGTCAAGCTTACAAAAGCTTTCTAATTGGGAAATCTCTTCAATGAAAGCATATAGAAATTTGCTGACTCCTTTTTTTCCCTTCTCCCTTCTTCCAAGTGCTGTCTGCTTTCCTTGGAGCCGATCTCCAGGCAAACACAAGAGCCAACCTCCTACCACAGCTCAAATACAGACAGGTGTTTTGCAAGCACAGTAAATCTCAAGAGTACCTAATCGACATGAGATAACATCTACTAACAAGCTGTTCATTGGTGTGCTCGAACAGTTAACTACCTTAAAATCTCACAGTTAAGACTAGCATTGAGAAAAGTCAAGAACACAACTAAGGGCGCCTGGGTGGCTCAGTAGGTTAAAGCCTCTGCCTTCAGCTCAGGTCACGATCTCCCAGGGTCCTCGGATCGAGGCCCGCATCAGGCTCTCCGCTCAGCGTGGAGCCTGCTGCCTCCTCTCTCTCTCTCCGCCTTCCTCTCTGCCTATTTGTGATCTCTCTCTATCAAATAAATAATCTTTTTAAAAAAAACACACAACTAAAAGAAAAGTAAGCTTATTTTCCATCAACAGCGACTTGCTAAAGGATGACCCGTGTGAGTCCACAAGTCCTGCCACACAAAACCCCTTCATTCCAGGGTTATTTTCAGTGGTATTTAATTCCAGGGTGGAGACTAAGGGTCCCAAACAAACCTACTTGAGTGTTTTTCTACTTTAATACTTCCAGAATCCATGGTTAGGCTTATTAAGGAAAAGTCTCAAAGAGCTTAACAAAACTGCTGCTATTTTTTTTTTCAAAGAAAATGGGTAATCGCCTGAAAATACACTTGTAAATCAGCAGTTACTTAGAATTAAGAGTTTTGTTGAAGCACTCTGGAGTAATGTTCCAACAGAAAAGAAAGCAAGGATTCTTTCACAGTTGGTACACTCTGTGCCATTAGCTCTGTTCCCCAGACATAAAACTTCTCTAACACTCATAAGATCCTAATGTCGGTTCCTGCATAAGGACGACTGGACAGGAAATTCCAAGACAATACTCTATTTCAGACTCTAAGAATTTCTAATGTTTTACAGAGCAGAGGGTACACTAAGGAAATGGAAAGTGATTAGTTAGCAACGTTACCTGAACTTCACCCAACTCATAGCCATGAATCCATCTAATACTATAAGCCACAGGAAAGAAACATGTCATGCATGAGGTGAAAAACCAAGGTTGCTGACGTGAATTCGGTATACCACTTTTTTATAAAAGATTTATTCATTAAAGAGAAAGGGAGAGAGGGAGAGAGAACATGGCGGGGGAGGGGGGTGCGTCAGAGGGAGAAGCAGACTCCCTGCTAAGCAGGGAGCTCAACACAGGACTTGATCCCAGGACCCTGAGATCATGACCTGAGCTGAAGTCAGACGCCCAACTGACTGAGCCACACAGGTGCGCCTGTCTACCACTTTCTTTTTTTTTTGTAAAGATTTTATTTATTTGACAGAGAGAAACACAGCCAGAGAGGGAACACAAACAGGGGGAGTGAGAGAGGGAGAAGCAGGCCTCCCTCCGAGTAGGGAGCCCGATGTGGGGCTCGATCCCCAGACTCCAGGATCATGACCTGAGCCGAAGGCAGTCGCTTAATCAACTGAGCCACCCAGGCGCCCTGTCTACCACTTTTAAATAACAACTTTTCCACTATCTGCTTTGCAGTAGTCAGCTGGGTGCCAACACAATTTCTTGAGGCCTTTTCTGCCACCTACCCTCCCTGTGTATTTTGCATTAAAAAACTGTGAGGAAAATGTTGTCTTTCCAGAGATGCCCAAGATTACAAAATGAGAGTTTTAAAAAAAATTAAGGGGGTGTCTGGGTGGCTCAGTGGTTAAGCATCTGCCTTCAGCCCAGGTCATGATCCTAGAGTCCTGGGATCGAGCCCCGCATCGGGCTCCCTGCTCAGCGGACTCTCATCCTGCCCCTCATCCTGCTTGTGCTCTCTCTCACGCTCTCTTTCAAATAAATATATAAAATCTTTAAAATAAATTTTAAAAAACAATTAGGATGTCAAGCCAGAACTAACGATTTTATATCCTAGAAAAACTCTGGCAAGTAACAGCCCCAAATCATTTCCACTTTACAGGTTGACTCTCAGAATAAATGTTTAATCAGTAAGTTAAATGAATGTTTTCTAAAGGGTAGCAAGAAGTTTTACTGAAGGAGATAACAGTACTTCCCAAACTGATATATTTAAGACCATTTGAGGCCGGCCTCCCAAATATGCTTTAAGGAAGAGAAAGCTATAATAGTTAAAGTTACACAGTATCAAAGCAAGTAAAGACAGTATAAGCAATGGGTTAAAAGAGCTTGGAAATGTACCCAAGCATCTGGAGATTTTGTAATGAATTTGCCTTTGTATAATCAAGAAAGAAATAATTATGCAAGGTACTATGTTGACACAATAAGCTAGACATCTGGAGAAAAAGATCCATCCATTCAGTAAATGGGGGGTATAACGTGAGGCAGGCACTGTGCTCAACGCTGAAAATAAGACCAAGAGGATAAAAATCACACAATCCATGGCCCTCATGAAGCTTACAGTCCAGTGAAAGAAGAAAACTATGAATAACCACAAAAATAAATGTAAAGTTACAACTCCAGCAAATTCCACAACTGACCCTTCTCATTTGCTTTAAACCAAAATGCATTCTACATGAAGCAAAAATCTAAATTTAAAAACAAAACCATAAAAGTACTTGACAAAAACACAGGTAAATATTTTTGTAAGATTAGAATGAGGATAGAAATCACATTAGAAGCTGTAAGGTAAAAAGGCAGAAAAATCTGACTACATAAAAATGTTTATATTTTATATTTTAAAAAATACACACATAAAATCACAAGACAAACACAGAAACTTATCTGTAATATTTTCAGAGGTAACTAATTTCCCTAACAATCAAAAAGCTATTGTGCAATGAGAAAAGGCCAAAAAAAACCCAAAAGAAAACTAGACAAAGGATGCAGATAATTCCAAGAAGAAATACAAATAGCCAATCAAGAAATTAAATGATAATTCACTATTAAATAACTACAAATTAAAATGACATTTTTTTTACCTGTCAGATTAACTCTCTAACCAGCCAATGTTAAAAAGAAGAGAGAGAGAGCACTGTGGGACACTCCTGGAATTGAGTGAATTAGCTTGGCCTTTCTTAGAGGACAATTTGGCAACATTTATAAAACTTGAAGCATTCATACTTCCACTCAAGCAATCATCTCCTAGTGAATTATTCTATGAAATTACTAAGAAAATGAAGCACCTAGTTTCAAAAGAAGATCCTAACACTGTAAATATCCTAACAGAAAGAATGCATACCTTTTGGGACATTTACTCCAAGCAGGACCTAATGAAACTCTTACATTTAATTTTTTTTTATTTTAAAGATTAAGTCTGGAGTGCCTGGGTGGCTCAGTGGGTTAAAGCCTCTGCCTTCGGCTCAGGTCATGATCTCAGGGTCCTGGGATGGATGCCCATGTCGGGCTCTCTGCTTAGCGAGGAGCCTGCTTCCTCCTCTTTCTCTGCCTGCTTGTGATCTCTCTCTCTGTCAAATAAATAAATAAAATCTTAAAAAAAAAATTAAGTCTGAGTCTTTCAAAGAATAAATAATGCAACCGCAAATAAATGGAATAGAAAAGAAACACTAGCCCAAGTGTGCAAACATACATGTACAGAAACATTAGCAGATGTAATTCATGATAAAAATCAATAAATAAAAGCTGACAATGACCCTAAACCTATCAGTAGGATAAAACTGAAATCAAAATTCTAGTATTCCCCTAAAATGGAATACTCCGCAGCCATTGAAAAGATTGAGATGAGAGCAAAATGTCCTAACATGGAAGAATATCAGTGATATACTATTTAAATTAAAAAATAGCAAACGGAATGTGTGGTATGATCCCTTTTTGATGAAGAATATAAAACATTAACACATGAATAAGAATGTCTGGTTATAAAATATTAACAATGTTTTCTCTGAAGAGAGGAAAACAACCACTTGCTATGATTATTTCATAAGACACATGTATCAGGTAGATACATACATAGAAATTTTTAAAGAGACTTTTGAGACTACAAAATGCCCTGGAAAAGGAGGAACTATTTGAAAGTGGGAGAAAGGAAGAGAATGAGTAAAAACAGAAGAAAATATTCACAACAGAGCATATTATTTCAGAGTTAGAATAACTTAACAAATTAAGAAACTAGTGCATCAAAATGAAAAACTTTTGTGTTTCAAACAAAATCATCAAGAAAGTAAAAAGACGATGCACAAAATGCAAGAAAATATTTGTAAATCGGTTATCTAATAAAGAACCTCTACCGAGAATATGTAAAGAATTCTTACAACTCGACAGTAAGAAGACAAATAACCCAACTAAAATACGAGCAAAAATCTAAACAGACACTTCAAAGATCTACAAATCAGCAATTAGCACAGGAAAAAATGTTCAATACCATTAGTCTTTAGGGAAATGCAAATCAAAACCACAACGAAATACCACTTCACATCTACTAGAATAACTAGATCAAAAAGAAGAACACAAGTTTTGGCAAGGATATAGAAAACCTGCAACCCTCATACACTACTGGTGGGAATGGAAGATGGTGCAGCCATTTGGAAAACAGTTTGGCAACTCCTCCAGAAAAGTTAAATGTGGAGCTATATGATCGAACAATTTTCCCTCTTTGGTATATATATGCAAGAGAAATGAAAACATATGTCCACACAAAGACTTGTATGTGAATGGTCATAACATTATTCATAATAGGCAAAGGGCAAAAACAACACAAATTGTCCATTAACTCACCAATGGATGAACAAAATGCAGCCTAGCCTGACAATGGAATATTATTTGGCCATCAAAAGTAATGAAATTCTGACATATGCTACCATATGGATGAACCTTAAAGCCACTATGCTACGTGAAAGAAGCCAGACACAAAAAGCCATACTTCATATGATTTTATTTATATGAAATGTCCAGAACAGACAAATCTATAGAAACTGATTACTGGTTGCTTAGGGCTGGGGGAAGGAAGCTGAGGAAATGGGTAATGACTGCTAACAGGTATCTGCCATTTTTTTTTAAAAAAAGATTTTATTTATTTATTTGAGAGATAGAGACACACACACACACAGTGAGAGAGGGGACACAAGCAGGGGGAGTGACAGAGGCAGAAGCAGGCTTCCTGCTGAGCAGAGAGCCCGATGCGGGACTTGATCCCAGGACCCTGGATCATGACCTGAGCTGAAGGCAGACACTTAATGACTGAGCCATTTCGTTTAAGGGGAGTGGAAATGTTCTAAAATTGATTGTGCTGATAGCTGCACAACTCTGTGAATATACTAAAAACACTGAACTGAGTGAACTGCATAATATTTGAGTTACATCTCAACAAAGCTCTTAAAATATATATATGTAAGCAAAAGAGAAACTGGAAGCTCCATGAGGTTAAACAATTTGGCCAAAAAAAAGCTGTCAGCTATCAAAAATGAAATCTGCAAACAAGATGCTCAATTCATTGCTATGGACTGCCTCAGGCAGTCTGGATGGGCCCACAGTTCCCCAAACAGCTGGAAAAGCAGAAAACACTGGTACTAGCACAAGAAAAAGAGAAATTTAGGTAGTAACACAACTGAAATGCAGTTTTAAAATTTAACAGGACTCCAAAATGGAGACTTGACCCCCCCCAAAAAATCTAACCAGCGCTGATATAAGAGGCTGTGACTCAGTAGAACAGTACCCCTTTTATGAAGAGCTCAATGAGAGCAGGGCACTGGATGCAGCTGCTGACTGGAAAAGGAAGAAGAAAAATGCAATCAGAAGAGGCAGCAGGCTGAAATCACAAGCCACCCTTCTGCACACGAGCAACATGCTCCCAACAGGTTATTTTATTCGCAAAGCGCGTAAAACCCATTCCAGAGACCCAAAAGTATCACCCCCAAATGTGATTATGTCCCGGGACTGGTACACATGTAAGACAGCTAGGAATACTACAGGAATGCGGTGTCTCTGCCGGTGACTACGACGCCGAGGTCACTGGCAAGATACAACTGACCCATTGGACTAGAATAACAATGTCACTGTTGATGGAGACATGGACAGTAAGCCAAGAACACGCAATCACTAAAAACGTTACTCTGAGGGTTTGGAAAAACAAGCCCCGCCCCCCCACCCAAAAAAAAGACCCAGCCCTTGTCAGAACACTGCTTCCTGCAACACCATAATGAACATTTTGACAGAAGGAAAGGACAACAGGAGGCAGGAAGCGACGGAAAGAAGTAAGAGCTCCTGCAGGTGCCCAGCTAATCCAAATCAGAAACACAGAGCTCTGCTCCTGCCTTCCACAATAAAAACAGTTCTGTTTCTTGTGGCATATGAACCAAGATTTTTTTGGCCAGGAACAGAAAACAACTTACTACATGAAAATGTCAACTTGTTCCATGGAACATTACACTGGCAGTGAAGAGATATAAACCTTTTAAACTAAAGAGACTGGCTGTTTCCTTGCCACATTTTTAACATCACTGGCCTATTATCAAACTCAGTTCAGTTCATGCAAACTTTGACAGAAGAGGACAAAAACACCACCCTGAAGTATACACTATAAATGAAAGATTCTATAAAATGTCTTGGCCCTAAATTTCTAACGACTTTCACTTATGTGTAATTTCATGTTCAGGTAGAAGCTCTCTTAACGCACCTCCATCCAACCCCATGCCAAATAAGCAATGTTCCCCTGCACTCTGTGAAACTGTGTCCCGGCATGCAACCTGGCCCCAATGAACAGCCACTCTTACCCCTAGATGTTTCCACTCCCACCCATTGAGATGCATGCTTACCAACATTGTTTTTTACCCAAACCTATTGCTACCAGGTGCTCCTGTTATTGGTTATGTGAAATCAGGGAGGAAAAAAAAAGGCCAGTTTCTATGAAAACTAAGTTGAATGCTTAAAGAGACTTGGTAAAGTCAAATTAGATGTAGATGAGACAGACGTAAAAGCCTGGGGGAGGGAGGGAATCATAAAATTCAAAAGGGATTCTGTACTCATACTGCTTCACAAATGTCTTTCCATTCACGCTCTGCTTTTTAAAAAGCAAAACAAACTGGAAATCATAGATGATAAACTATGGGTATGTTTAATGCAAACAAGATGAAGGAACTCCAATCAAGACATCAATACACAAAGAAAGGCCTTGGCCCTACATCAAAAGATTAGCCAGTGTGTTTCTTAAACAAATTGCAAAGAGAAAGAGGAGGAGAGGAAACCTAGAGAGTAAAACAAATTTTTAAAAAAACTTAAGGAATATCAATCAATTATAATGTACAGATTTTTAGACCCTGATTCAAGCATATAAGTGGTTAAAAAAAACAGAAAAAATATATATGACATTTTAACACTGATTTGATACTTAATGACAATAAGGAACTGCTGTTGTTTAAGGAAAGATAATGGTCCTGGTGTCATGTTTTTTGGAAAAAAATCCTCATTTAGAGACACATGCCAAAATATTTATGAATGGGGCACCTGGGTGGCTCAGTTGGTTGAGAGACTGCCTCCAGTTCAGGTCATAATCCCAGAGTTCTGGGATGGAGCCCGCATCAGGGTCCCTGCTCAGCAGGAAGCCTGCTTCTCCCTCTCTCACTCCCCCTGCTTGTGTTCCCTCTCTAGCTCTGTTTCTCTCCATCAAATAAATAAGTAAAATCTTTAATTTAAAAAAAAGAAATAAGCAAAATATTTATGGATAAAATTATAGGATTCTGTAAGTTGCTTCAAAATAAACTAGAGAGAAAGAATCGGGAAGAGGTACGATGGAAGATTGGCCATGAGGTGGTAACAGCATGAGCTGGGTGATGGATAAGTCCATGGGGGTTCATTATACTACTCTCTCAACTTCTGTTTATGTTTAAAATTTTCCATAATAAACTTTTAAAGAGATTAGTGAATGAATACCTATGTATATTTTAAATTAAAATACTAAAAGTATATATGCATCATTTCTGATTTCCATACTTCATTGTTTTTTATCCCAATTAACCAAGCGAGTCATAATCCAAACTTATTGCACAAGAGGCACTCTACTGCAGATAAAAGAGTATATTGCCGGATGCCCAAAATATGCAATAGTAACCCCAAAACACTTTAAGAACAATATCCCATATGGCCCAATTACCCAGGACAACCTCTTAACACATAGAGTACATAAGCAAATCCAAACATAATAAGGCTGCTGCATCACCATATTTATTCACAAAATTACCTCCCTTACAATTCCCTTCACCATCTTTTTACTTTTAAAAAGAGGAAGGAGTAAATTACAACCTTCATTACTTTCTGAAATTCTCACTCAGGTTCACCAAAGAATAGTTATTTTAAAAGCCAGGGTTCAGGTAAGGCTCTCCAATTAGGTTTGCATCTGGTTGTGAAAGGTCAGGGGACAATGAAAGGCAAGAGTCAGGCTCAGTCTGTTCATTCCTCGTCCAGGTAGGGCTCAGGGAAGGGAAGTACAGGCCGCTGCTCTGACTCCCTTCTGACCCGTCCTACAGTTGACACCCTAGGCTCAGAGGCACAGCAGGGCCTCGAAAAGCAGAGGGGACACTGGACAAAGAAAGGAGGCCTTCTCAGACATGCCCGGGAGACTAACCCTGGCACAACCTTTCTGGAAAGCAATGTGGCAACTCAGGTATCAAGTGTCTTAAAAACATGTGTACCCTCTGACCTAGTAAACTCACTTCCACCATCTATCCTGAGCAAAAAATCAAAAATGCACCAAAGGCAGCATGTATACAAAAACGGGCATCACAGAGAACTTGAGAGTGAAAAACTGGGAGGAACCTTCAGCTATGAAAGAAGTTTCAAAAAATGACAGTAGTCAGGCAATGGAAGCATACACACCCATTAAAATTGATTTTTACAAAGAGTTTCTAATGATGGGAAGATGCTTATAATGATAAAAGAGAAAAGGAATAAAATAGTATAACAATATGACCCCAATAATGTATTTTGTAATATTAATAACTGTTGCCCCTGGGTGACAGGATTAGGGTGACTTTTTTTCCCCTTTGCTGCTTTAAAATTTCCTGAGTTTTCCCCAAATTTCTTCCACAAGCAAAAATTACTTTTATAATCAGGAAAACAGAAAAGCAAAAACAGGGCAAGACAGTAGAAGAAAGTCCGGGAATAATAAGGTATGGGGCTGGAGTAAGAGTTTATGCCTGCTACCTCTTCTCTTCCTCCTCTCTCAGGCTCAAGCTGGCAGCATTCAACTGCTCCTGTAACTTCACCTACCACCCTGAAGAGAATAAAATTTATCTTCTTGTCCTCTAGGACCAATAGTGGCTACTTTTTCCATACAGATGACACAACAAATGCCAGTTAAATTAATTCATTAAAGGTAAGGACCATTTAAGTTAAGGGCCAATGACCCAGAAGTCATTTTGATTTGTTTTTAAATCAGATCACTTAGTATAAGGAAAAGAATCAGAAGTAACTCAATACAGAGTTCAAAGTTATTTCAGGAAGTGCTAGCAGCCCAAGACAGTGAGTCTGTAAAGGAAGACAGGCTCCAGGGCAGAAGAGACAAAGTGAGGGACTGGCTGACCACGCCGAATATACCATGGGGCCTTCTCAAGGAAATAACCCACCGGGAGCCTGGATACCAAAGAACCTACCAAAAAAGGAACTAGAATTTCAATGGCAGGATTTACTTTAGATATAGTGAACTTCCTAGTAATGAAAGTTTGAGATATGCCAAAAATAAATTACTTGCCCAGAAAGCTTGTGGAATCTTCTTACACAGAGATTTGTGAGAAAAAACAAAAACAAACAAACAAACAAAAAAGAAAACCAGAAAATTACTTTTCTTTAATGTCTTAACTGAAGATAGAAAATCTCAATCATAAAATTCTAAGATATATTAAGGGTATAAAAACAAACTTAGCTCCCTTTTTTTTTTTAATCCTGATATCCATTCACTAAATGAGTACTTAAAGACATTGTAGTAGGCACTGAGAATATAGTAGCAGACAACAGATTAAAATCCCTCCCCTCGTGGAACTTGCATTAAATTATCACACTGGGCCGCCTAACAAGCATTAAACGCTAGATTATTATTTTCTCTTTTTAACTTTTTAAGTAAAGTTATTTCTAGAAACTTGAAGCATGTCACAAACAGCATCTAGCATTTGGACTGATCCAGACAAGAGCTTAATAAATATTTCTGAAACAAGACTAAAAAAAACTATGCAGCTGAGTACTGGGGTAGCAGACAGACGTAACTTCATTATATATAAATGTGTACTTTTTGAATTTTGTACTAGATAGCATCGATTCTTGGCTTTTGATAAGTCATTTTTCAAAAGTTTACTGGATGGATGGAGGGATGGAGGGATGGATGGATGGATGGATGGACGGACGGACGGACGGACGGATGGATAGGTGGATGGGTGGATGGATGGATGGATGGATGGATGGATGGAAGG
This sequence comes from Spilogale gracilis, assembly GCA_004023965.1. Taxonomy (NCBI): domain Eukaryota; kingdom Metazoa; phylum Chordata; class Mammalia; order Carnivora; family Mephitidae; genus Spilogale; species Spilogale gracilis. Next base: position 145,089 of record PITA01002278.1, on the reverse strand, counting down.
AAGGAAGGATGGATGGATGGACAGACGGGTGGATGGAATGAATGAATGAAAACATTTCTTTCTCAAAAAAACTTGGTCTTCGGGGCGCCTGGGTGGCTCAGTTGGTTAAGCAACTGCCTTTGGCTCAGGTCGTGATCCCGGAGACCCGGGATCGAGCCCCACATCGGGCTCCCTGCTCGGCGGGAAGCCTGCTTCTCCCTCTCTCGCTCCCCCTGCTTGTGTTCTCCCTCTGGCTGTGTTTCTCTCTGTCAAATAAATAAATTTAAAAAAAAAAAAACTTGGTCTTAGAGAAAAGTGATTAAATAACCTGAATCTTGGCACTCAGCTCTTCAGAAGGGAGCAAAGGGAAGTAAAGCACACTACTGGTAAGCATGTGTATACTAGAGCTGAAACAAGGCAGAAATGTGAAAATTCTCAGAACTTCCTAATCAAAACCTAAATATAGTCTAAGACAACTGGCCAAAAGTATCCAACTGAGTGAGCACAGCCCACACGGACAAGCTTGAACAGGCCATGGGTGTATTTCTCCTTCCTTTTCAGTTTCTAGGAAATGAGGCTAAGTACTCACAATCTGATTCCTACCTTTCTGACAAACTAAGCCCTGACATGACATAAGTAGCAGCCAGAGACTTCTTGTCTTCAGTAGATCGCACACCTCCTAAACAAATATATTCCTAAACAGAAATTCACCATGGCTCATCCAACAGGTTTGTAGTAGCTGAAGGAATTTTATTCTGAACAGAATCAAAACAAGCCCTTTCAAGCTAATTCATCCAAGCCTTCATGAAGACATTGCCTAGGCCATTATTTAACAACTATTTATTACATTAGGACAAAAGTCCCTAAGAATGTATATAATTTTCCTTCTCTGGATATTATCAATCGTCTATAAGACAGTGTAACTGGGGACCAAGGGACCAACGGGACCAAGGGGACCAAGCTACTGACTGTTGGGAGGCAGGGACCCACCTGATGAGTGAGGTCATTCACCTGGGAAACAGGCACAGTAGCCCTTAGTACTCTCTACACCCAACATGGGACTTGAACTCACAATCCCAAGATCAAGAGTTGCATGTTCTACCAACGGAGCCAGCCAGGCACACCTGGGTGTAACTCTTAAACTAGAAAGTAGAACCACGTAAGGGGGGCACTAGATAACTGGTTCTCTTGGCCCTCATCTATGTTATCGAGGGTCTATATCTTGGTGACCAGTTCTCTTAATGAGTTAAAAGATGGTACCATGCCCTAGAAAAATTGGTAGTGACCTGGCAAGTAAGGAGTCCAATCTCAGAAGAGTCCTTCAAAGACAGACCAGACCAGACCAGCCTACCAGAGCAAAAGTATAATTATTTGTATTCCCTGGGAGTAAGCTAGATACAGTGGTGAAAGAAAACTATATAAGGCAGACTGTGTTTATGGTCATTGCCTTTTCTGTGTTTGTTGCTTTCCTTTTTTTATTTCCTTAGTATTTTGAAAGGCTTTTTTTTTTTTACAGACTTATTTATTTTGTGAGAGAGAGAGAGCGAGCATGAGTGGAAGGGCAGAGGTAAAGGGAGAGAGAATCTCAAGCAGACTCCTACTGAGCGTGGAGTCGGACACAGGGCTTGATCTCACAACCCTGAGATCACAACCTCAACCAAAACCAAGAGTCAGACGCTTAACCAACAGTGGCAGCCAAGCACCTCCTGAAAGGCTTTTTTGATGCCTCAGTCGAGTCAAGGGTGCAAGAAGGGGTATCTGAGTAGGATTTAAAGACAAAGCAATGGCCCCATGGAGGACTGGTGGTGACAAAAGTGACAGAGTGAAAAAAATGCCAAAAAGATAGGTGAAATACAGTGTTGGTATATTTACTCTTCCTCTCTACTTGGTAATTTTTCCTCTTATCCTGGCATGTTATTTTTGGAATTTGTTTTACTAGAAATGATAAATGTCTTAAACTCCAAAGAGTAGATACATCTTATTTCTTTAATAAAAGATCACGATGGCAAGTACAATGTTTCCTATGATCAAGATACAGTTAAGTAGGAATAGGGATGCCTGCATTCTAATTCCAACTCCCGCATTAACTAACTGTAGGATTCTGGGCAAACTGCTATGGGGGGGAGGGGAGGTGATACCAAAGAGACAAAAATCTAACAGCTAATTGGCCCGAACTTCTTTAATTAGTCCCTAGAAGTCTAAGATTCTAAATTCCATGAAATCCATCTTTCTAGACTCTGGAAAAAACAGAGGTGGAACAGAATATGTCTAAGATCTTTTTTGTGCTCCTCCTCCCCCAAATCAGCAAATATTGTTGGCTGATCATGTTTATGTGAAGAATGTATGTCACTTTCCTACAGATGTGAAAGAATATGAGCTGTTAAAATTGAACACCTCCTGTATCTGAAGAAATGCATTAGAAAAAGCATTTTTACCCTTAACCATAAAATAACCAGTGTGAATTTTAAAAATCATAAACCAGATGATACCAGGGCTCTGCTGTGATATCCTCTGATGCCAATCCCATTTCATAATCAATTCCATAAAATGGCCTAGGAGATCTGTATGATCTGGCCCCTAACTTTCTAACCTCACCCCCTCACCATCCTTCCTCTTGTTCACCAAGCTCTAGGCACCATGATGCTTGGGTCTAATCTTTGGATAAACCGAGTTCATTTCTATCCCAAAACCATTGTACTTGCCATTCCTTCTGCATTGAAAATTCTATCTTCCAAATCTTCCCAGGCTGGCTTTTTCTCATCACTCAGGCGTCAGCTCAAATATCATCATCTTGCGGGGTGCCATGGTGGCACAGTCAGTTAAGTATCCATCTCTCGATTTTGGCTCAGGTCATGTTCTCAGGGTTGTGAGACCAAGCCCTGCATCAGGCTCCACAGTAGAGTGGCTGGCTTAAGATTCTTTCTCTCCCCCTCCCTCTGCCCTGCCCCCCTCTAAAAAAATAATGAAATAAAATAGCCACCATCTTATAAAGTATCTATATACCTGTATCTCATCACCTTGGAAAGGCATTCTCTGACAACTCTACGTGAAGCAGCACCCTTCCCCAGCACTCTCTAGCCCATTTATTTTCTTCATGGTATCCAGCACTATATGAAGTTACATGTTTACATGTTTCTTGTCTGTCTCCTTGCATTAGAAAGTAAGCTCCAAGAACTCAAGAGCTTTTTGTCTCTCTTGTTATCGGTAAATTCAAGAGCCCAGGATAGAACCTGACCCAAAATTTGGATTCAGCAAACACATGCTGAATGAATGGATGGATAAGGGAAAGGTTCCATCCCTGTACGAAGGTATTTTTGATGTCTTTTAGAATTATAGAGGTTCTGGTGAGTAGAGAGCATTTCTTTTTCTCTTCAAAGCATCCATTTTGTTCTCTCTTATGCCATGAACTAGAAAACATTTGCCAGATTGATGCCTGGAAAATGAAAACAGCACTTCTGGCACAGAAATAACTAGTCTGGGCACCTCTGGCTTGAGCCAGATCTATGACTTTCTAGGGAGCTGGCACCAAAGTCAGAATGTTAAAATAAACAGCTTTGATGTTGAAAGTGGAATACTGGTATTCTGACTCTGGAGAAACTAGTCCAAATCAATCTTAGCTCTTCACAAAATCTCAACAAAATTAGTAACCCCATCACAACTGTATCAAAATGAAGCCAGTCGCCCTTCAAGAGTCATTTTTGGATTACCTAAAGATGGAACTATCTTCCTCAAATGTATCTAGTGTAATCTTCCTTTCATTTTCTTTTTGATACAATTCTCTTTTCTATTTACCAATGATTTTGCTTTCGGTCTTCTCATGAGTGTAAGCATCATCTACTCTGCTCCATTAAACTCTAATCAAGAAGTGAAAATACTACCCCTTGCCCACTCTGAATCCTCGCCTAGTGCAAAATGAATTTGCACTAAACCACGCAGCACACCCACATGTCATGGCTGGTCCACATTTGGAATGGGGTCACGGGGCAAAATGTTTTCTGTATATAATACCTAAAGTTAAGAATCCTGACCTTGGCCTTCAAAGCTGCACACTGTGCACCCAAATGCATAAGTTTGTAGGAATATTTCTTCATATTCTCCACGAGATTTAAGTGAATCTGGGGGGTTGGGGGAAGTGCACTCAAATAAACTCTGTTCCATCACCAATGTAACGAAGAATAGTTACACAAACACAATAAAACTGCAGGGGCGGCCCAAAGCAAAAGCCAGTGCTAGTCACAGTTTTCATTAGGCAAGTCTCATAATTGATCTAAAAAAGAAAAAAAAGTTTAGGGGCATCTGGCTGGCTCCGGCAGTAGAGCATGCCACTCTTGATCTCCAGGTCATGAGTTCAAGCTTATGTGTGGCACAGAGCTTACTTTAAAAAAAAATTGAACTAATGGAAAACTGTGTTTTAAAATGTCAATTTCATGACATTAGCCCATAGTCCATGGGAGTTCAACCCAAATATCTCAAAGTGGCATCTGAAATAATAGCTAACTCATTTTTTTTTTCACACTGAAAGTCTATCCTGAAGATGACATCTTCCTACACAAAACAAATGGCCTATGCATTCACGGACTGTTCCAAACAGATGAAAAGCAAAAAGAGGGGAGCTTTGTCCTACTCATCTTTCTTGCTACAGTAGCTGCGGCTGACATTTACCTCATGCCTACTATGTGCCTGACATTGTTCCGATACCTTCCCATATACTCTCTTACTTAATCTTCCTAACAGCCAAAGTTGTGAGGTAAGTACTACTGTCATCTCATTTTAAGATGACGACATCTGAGTACAGACAAGGTAAATAACTGACCAAAGATCATCCAGCTATTAGGCAAAAGATTCAAACCCAGGCAGCCTCAATCCAAAAGGCAAGCTCTTCCCACAATTGATACATTTGCATTGAAATTAACACCTTGTAAGTATTTGATCAATGACTTGCAGGGCCAGACACACACATTTAAAAATGCATACTTTGTTGCCATTCATCCAGTCAGTAAAGGTAAAATCAGGCACATGCAACAGACTATAAGCAATGTGAAAGCAGAAAATCTTTTTTTCTATCTCTTTAATACTTGACAGTGTCCTAACAAAAGACTAGAGCCAGAGAATCTCAGAGCAAGACTTCTCAAAAGAAAAAAAAAAAAAAAAAAGGGAAATCAAAGAAGGTTAAGATAAAGACAGCCAGGGTGAGCCGCTGACCAAGGTGTGTCCCAGGTGCACCTCTTCTCCTGCTACCTGTCCCGCAGCCATGCCCCAGGCACGCACAGCTGCCAGGATCAAGCAGGAGCCCACGAAGGCTGTGCTGCAGAAGTCTCCAACAACCTAGCGGAAAACTCGTTTTTCCTCTTCACTGATTCTCTTCAGCCCAGGGTCCTACTCCAGGAGGTTTGAGAGGCAACAGAATTTGAGAAAGAGCCAGTTTCACCACTTATTGTTGGATCGAGGAGAGAAGCTTAATCAGTCAATAAATGAAGTTTATTTTAGCCTCTTAGTCCTTGGGATGGATGGTGTGTGTAAGCAAAGGTGATCGTAAATACTTCCCTGATGTTCAGAAAGCTCCGATTACCTACCCTCCTTCAATACAAGCATCTTCTGAATTACCTGAGACTGACTGTTAAACATGGTTTTAAGAAAAGCCCAGACCATTCAGTGGCTTGCGGGGGAAGAGGAGAAAGAAAACAATCACAGCCCTCTAAAAGACAAAACAAGGGGCTCCTGGATGGCTCAGTTGGTTAAGCGACTGCCTTCGGCTCAGGTCATAATCCCAGAGACCCGGGCTCGAGTCCCACATCGGGCTCCCTGCTCGGCGGGAAGCCTGCTTCTCCCTCTCTCACTCCCCCTGCTTGTGTTCCCTCTCTGGCTGTGTTTCTCTCTGTCAAATAAATAAAATCTTAAAAATAAAAAATAAAAAAATAAAAGACGAAACAAAAAATCATAGATTCTGGAAAGAGATGGGGAAAAAAATAATAACTCTCTTTGGTTCCAAGTGACCTGACTACAGAAGTAAAATAAAGGCTGCAGTGCATGAGGAGAAAAATCTATCTCCCTAAGCAACTGAGACAGCAGCTTCGGCAACTACTAGTACCTAGCTAGGTATATAACCACATTATATAACCACACCGTGGCCTTACTAAGCCATCACACTGTATGTCAACACCTGTTAGGCACATCTAAGCTGTCAGCATTTAAGAATCCCTTACAAACTGGATTCAGATCACCAGGGAGCAGGCCAAAATATGCTCATCGTTCACCCAGAGCACATGACAACTCCTTGTGAATCAAGCTTCACTCATGTCGTCAGAGTAATTTAAGCAGCAAAAGACAGGGCGCTTGTAACTATAACTAGGAAATTGCACACTGCTCCAGAAACACAAACGAGTGCTGCTGTGGCCCTCGCACACATGCAACTCATTGTCCAAGCCATCTCGTTTGGTCTCATTCAGGATTTCAAATATTTCCATACATACAAATTACATAACTGCACACCACAAATGATCAAAGATAAAAACCAACATAAACAGTGACACCCGTTTATAAACAAGCTAATGTTTAGAATGCTGCAGTCCTAAAGGACACCAAGGCCTCAGAGAAGAACCAAGAAACACACACATACATACACACACATGAAAATTAGAAAGCAAGCAGATCAGCCATAATTAGCCACTGGCTTTGCTGACTACTGAAGATAAAAATGTCTTTTTTATATACAAAGCCAAGAATCCACTGTTTGCAATTACATTTACAAAAACATATGACCCTGTCTGTCACAGATTTTTTTAATCAATATTTTGGTGTATCCAAGGGCTACAAGACACAAAATTATTTAAATCATAGATACCATAAACCAGGAAAACAATTATGTTCATGGTATCCAAACCCCAGAGGTCAGAGCAAAATAATCACAGGAGCTCAATGTGATTACTTAGAAGAGAGGGGGAGGTTTAAAAAAAAAAAAAGGGAAATACTGAAACAAGGAACAAAGCTCTCAAACAACTAGGGTTGTTTATAAACATAACTTTGGGTTAGCGAACAGTAAACAGAACTGTAAACACCTGGGGGTGGGGGGGACGGGCAGAGATGCACCGAAGTCTTCCTTCAGTCTAGTTCCCTTCAGGGTCCGAGGGTGATATCCGAGAACCCTGGACTTTGGTATCTCATTCAGCTCACGCCTGCAGACTTGAGGCCCTCTGATAAAAACTGACAGAAAGGCTGAAGGGGGCCCCCCAGAGGAAGTGAAACTGACCGATCAATTTTCCACAGCCACCCACCCTGCCACCCTGGTAAAAAGGGCCCCTTAGGCTTTGACAGAAAGGAGGGAAAAGGGAACTCCAGGTTGTGAGTGAGCAGGAGACAAGGCCCAGATAAGTTACTGACTTCTGAAAACAAGCAATAGCCATAAAAGCAAAAACAAGGTGGGCGATGATAAGGTCTAGGCTGAGGAGGTGAGGAATTGATGTGGCTTTGGTAGGAAGCCCCAGCAGCTATAAGTGTTCTTCATCAGGTTAAAGGAAAACACAAACTGCAGTTTTAGATACAATGAATGACTACATTGAAAGTATTCATTCAAATGAGAGATTGAGCAATGCAAGAAATCTGGAGTACAAATGGGCTTTGTGGGTCCTCTCAAAACCAAAAGAGTCCTCCTGACGACTTTGATTCCCATACTTCCAATGTAGAAGACTACCCACATTGCCTCAAAAATAAATTTTATATGTAAAACCGTGTATGTGTACTTATATGGCTTCCTAATTGACCTTGGCCAATTTCACTACTACAGCTCCACAAAGCCCTTGAGAACCAAAGGGCCCAGTGAGTGTAATCCTCCAGTGTCTGGCTTCCTCATCCACCTCCTCAGTCACCCAGGCTTTCTCTACCACCGCTGAGAGCCCACCCGCTCTATAAAGCCTATGATTCCAGACCCTCCAACAACTAAAAATAACCAGCAACCCAGCTCTCCCAAATTGTTTAACCCCTGGCTACCTAGTGCCACCATGAACCTGGGGCGCCCTGGGCCTCTGTTCCCTAAGCCCCTTCCTGCAGAAAAGCAAAGTAATTTTCTTCCTCCTTATTTCCCCATTTTCTTCATCACCTCCTCCAGTTATCTCGTCTGTCCTTGGGCTCCCATTCCTACCATCCATCAGTCTTAGACGATCAAACGCTGATTGGCATCTGTCATAAGGTACCAGGTCCCTCATATCTCCCAGTACCCTGCACCCACCACATACCCCTAATACATGCCCCTATCGTCCTTGTTCCCCTCCTAACTCTCCCCCGCTGCCAGCTTACCCTTGTCTTCCCCCCTCCTGCTGTCCGCATTTCCTATCCCCCTGCCCTCATTCCCTTAGGATTTCCTAATAGCTGGTTCCAGAGTCCTCTTGGCTTACAGTCTCCGGCTCCGTGAGAGTTCCAAACCTCTTCTTTCCAATCACCCCTTCCGCTACCCTCCGCAGAGCCCAGGCTGAGCACCCCCTCTCCATCCCCGGCTCCTCGGTCCCCCAGGTCTCCGCGCTCCAGAGGCTCCCCTGGCCCCCGCGGCCGCGGAGTTTCGCTCTCCCGGATCCCCGGCATCCCCTACCTTCTGCTCGCCCCCTCCTCACTCCCCTCCGATAGCCCCCTCCTCGAACGCGTCCCCGATCCCCAACGCTCTCCACTATCCCGAGCCCCGCTCGCCGCGCCGACCCCTCAGCCTCCCTGTTGCGGGTCTCTCTGCCCCCGCCACACTCGGGCGGACGGTCCCGGGCTGCGCAGCCCCGCAGCCGCCCGCTCCCGCCGCGCCACTACCTTGGCCTTGGTGACGAGGTGCGTGGCCCGCTTGACCACAGCGAAGTTGCCCTTGCCGATGGTGCGGTCGATCTCATAGTAGCCGATGCGGGCAGGCACCGGCCCGCGGGAGGCCGGGGCAGGGGGACGCGGCGGGCCAGCCGCCGGGGGCACGGCAGCGGGAGCGGCCGGGGGCCCCGGGGCGGGCGGAGGCAGCAGGCGGCCCGCCGGCCCGGCTCCCCCTGCTCCGGCCCCGGCAGCCCCGCCAGCTCCGCTCGCCGCCGCCGCCGCCATCTTGTTGTGCAGTAAAACCTCCCGGGCCGTGGGGAGCCGGCGGGGGGGGGAGGGGGCGGGGGGGCGGGAAAAAGAGGGGGGGCCTGGCGGACGTCACTCCGGGAGGCGGGGCGCCCGCGCCGCCGGGGCCCGGCGCCATGGCAACCGCGCGTCACGTGGCGACGCGCGTCACTGCCCGCAGTCATGGCAACCGTGACCTCACCGGCGAGCTCGACCTTCCCGCGTGGGCCCCGCTCCTCTGGCGCTGGCTCCCGGGTGCCCCCATCTGGGGATGAGACGGTGGGCACCGCAAGCACGCCCGCAGGTTCCCAGCCGCCGTCGCGCCCCCGAGGCGGAGGTGCTGGACGTGGGCCCCAGGCCAGCCCCCAGCCGCCCCGAGAATGGCTACTGTGACCCCTGCTGTGACCTCCGTCCCAGTTCAGCAGTCACCCAGCCTCCCTTAAAACAAAATATTTCCTCATCACCAAAAATACCGGCCTTGTCCCACTTTAGCCCTTGAGGCCACAAAGGCAGGAATAGCTACAAGAAACTGTAACCAAGCTGGTAGCTAGCGAGGCAGGGGAATTCTTCAGTAAAATTCCTTCTCCTAACACAGCTCAACTCACCCGGTACAACTAATACGACTGTCACCGAAAACAGGGGGCACGGGGAAACTGGGATTTGCGTGTTCCAGGGTGGAGAAACCAGCCCAGACATGCATTCCAGTCATTGGGTGGGTGAGGGCCAGAGAGGCCACGTCATTTTCCTCCCACCCCGTCTCCGAACAATTCTATAGCGACATGACTGTCACAGTGCCTGCGTCCTATTTCTGTCACTTGTATAACCCCGATGAAGCAGTGGTGCACGTTGTCCAGGGAGCCACGTCATGGTTAAAGACAAAACCGTCTGTTAGGCAAACTAAATAAATACTAAAATGATAATTCCCTCCTTACAGGGACTCTCCAACGACTTTAAGAATGATCAAATTTATAATTCCAACAATAATCGCACGTTCCTTTTTATTCCTTCCTCTGCTGTCTGGCATTCCACATCCCCTGGGGCCCCTCACTAGCTCCGGGGTTTCTCTTCCACTGTGTCCCATTGCTTTTATTAACTAGATTAACCTAACCCCCTTGGATGGGAATGGGAGAGGGATAGGCAACCCGCTGGCTGTCCATAGGAGGATGGTCTTTGGTAGGCTGGAGGGTGGGGAAAGAGAAGACTGTGAACACTTCCAAGGTCAAAATGTAATTCTTCAGTCCAGTGCTGATCAGTCCACTTGGATGTCTCTCTACGTGGCAGAACCGTGTCATCAGGTCACTGCATGTACAAAATCCAAAACTGACACCCAGGGCACCATGAATGTGTGAGGACAGCAGATGTTTACTCACTCGGACCAAAAGCTGTTTACTAGCCCTCTGGTTCCCCATCTGACTATGAGTAATGGCGGGTACTAGGATGGGTTGGAGAAGTCATCCCATAGTTGCCTTTCATCAGTTCCCTGGTAGCTGTTCCAAATTGCCGACACAATTAATAGTAATTGGCTCCTTGACTAGCAAGAAGGATAAGGACAAAATCGTCTTCAGCTCCTTGTGCTGGTTAAACCCTTTCCTGGGCTGAGCTCATTCAATTCCAGATAAATGATGGGGTGCGGCCAGCCTCGCTTACCACTTCATGACCTCACTCACCTGCCTCTGCGTTAACTTCAGTGCTGGCCCCAGAGCCACAGCTCTACCACCTCCCTGGGGTTTCTCTGTTGAGAAACTTTAGCTAGCTGGGAACGCAAGGGGAAAAGAATCTTTTGCCCTGTAGGCTGCAGGAGTAGCACCAAAACCATTCTCACCAGTGTCTTTATAGCCTCTCCTCTACTCATAGACATCATTGGCATCAAGTACCCCAACTTCTGGCATGCTGGAGGGGTTCAAACACAAGAAGCCTTTGAGGAAAAACTAAGAAATGCAGCATGGGTCTCACTTCCGAAGAGAAAAGGCAGATCATCCTTGTCCCCTAATAATGACTAGGATGTGTATCCTGGGTATTAGATCACATATGCTCCCTGCCTTTATGGGTTGAGGTCAGTAGATGGTGTATCCTACAGAAACTTGGACAAAGACTTGCTGGAAAGCTCCCGGAAGAGTCCTCTTTGGTGAGAAGAACATGGAAAATGGCAGAGCACATTGCACAGCGAAAATCATCAGGGAACAAGGAAAATAGTTTAGATGTATGCATTTAACAAGGATTTCTGAGTGCTAAGCCTAAGGTAGGTTTAGGGAGGAACTCACAGTCAAAAATAACAATGTGGGGGCACCTGGGTGGCTCAGTTGGTTAAGCGACTGACTTCAGCTCAGGTCATGATCCTGGAGACCCGGAATCGAGCCCCACATCGGGCTCCAGGAAGGCTTGCTTCTCCCTCTCTCACCCCCCCTGCTTGTGTCCCCCGTCACACTGTGTTTCTCTCTGTCAAATAAAATCTTTAAAATAAAATGAAATAAAAAATAACAATGTGTCAGACACTACACTAAGCAGTTTACATAAGTGAACTCACTTAATCCACAACAACCCTATGAAACAGATTATATTATTATCCCCATTTTGCAGATAGGGAAAATGAAGCGCAGCAGGATTAAGGGAATTGGCCATGGTCGTAGAACCAGAAAGTGATAGAACTAGAATTCAAACCCAGGCAGCATGCCTCTTGAGCCTGAGATCTTCCCAGACTGGATTATAAACCCTGTCAAGGGAGGAGCTGATAGGAAAAAAATGACTTCTCCAGAAGCCCAGGGTGACGGAGCTCAGTTTAGACCCAGGGAAGAAGAGGACTTCCGGAATTCTGGAGAGCAGGACAGAGCTGGCACCAAAGCATATGAAACAGCAGACTACAAAATAGGACCGAGTTACCTAGGACAGCTTCACTTGTAGGTCAGACTCACTGTCTAGTGTGTACTTCACCTTGCCTTTAGAAAGCAGGTGAGTAGGTGTGTTCTCACTCAGCTGCAAACTCAGAGGAGAGGCCCAGGGACTGAGTTCTCAGAGCCCTTGCTCTCTGGTATTCAGGCAGAGAGCCAACCACCACCCAACTCCCAGCGAGCTCCGTAACCAACTCGCTGTTTTCTAGAAAAGCAAAAGATTTAAAAAAAAAAAAAAAAGGCAAAAGATAGATTCAGAGAAGAAAATGAGACATTTTCCTATGTAATGTCATTATGCTTGTTTCTAGACTTTGAAAAGGACACACCAAGGCATTCCTTAGACACTTCTAGAAATGATGCAGAACCTCTGAGGACCTAAGTTCTGCCCGGAAAAGAATATGAACAGGAGCAGGCAATACATTAACCCTTTTATGATTTCAAGGGCACCTTTGTCCTGTCTGCAGGGCAGTTTACCAGCGACCTAAAAGAAAACTGCAGCCTCACAACATAGCTCCAAAGATTAAGCACCAGGGCCTTAAACAAAAGTCCAACCCTCACTTGACATTGGCCTAACTTATTACTGCTCTGAAAAAAAACTGTTATATGAGCAACAGGTTCATAGAGGGGCATCCTTCAGAAAGCAATACCATGTTGACATGCCATATATTCCCAAATGTAATATTCCCAAACACGGGAATTATTAGCCAGTTAGAAATTCTGCCATCACATAGAAATCAGGACACTGTTTGATCACATTGTCCAAATCCTCAGTGTGTCCTGGTTCTCCAAATGAGCTCAATGTGCGCCTGGTTTTGTGAGGGCTGTGTTCTGCATTACCGCCTCAGCTAGGAGGCTGCGGGCCCCCCATCCCTATCCAAACGCTTCCCATGGGTGTCAAGAAACCAAGAGAAACCAGGAAACCGGGTCTAAGCAGCCAAAGTAAGTACATAGTCTCCTGCTATAAAATGTCTTGGGGAAGGGGCTAATGAGAAACTAAATAAGCTTTCAGTCAGGATTTTCTGTTCAGCTTGCCCATGTTTTTCTTTTTAATGGAGCTTTTTGAACTATTACACAAAACTTAAAAAATTATCCTTACTACTTTCCACATGTTCCGGGATATGGTTGAATCATTTTTAGATTATTTTTTTAAAGATATTATTTATTTGACAGAGAGAGATCACAAGTAGGCAGAGAGAGAGGAGGAAGCAGGTTCCCTGCTGAGCTGAGAGCCTGATGCAAAGCCTCGATCCCAGGACCCCGAGATCATGACCTGAGCCGAAGGCAGAAGCTTCAACCCACTGAGCCACCCAGGCGCCCCATTTTTAGATTATTATTAATTATCCTTTAGATCATCCAAAAGGTTTTTAAGTATGATATTTTTTAAAAAGATTTTTTATTTATTTGACAGAGAGAAGCATAGCCAGAGAGGGAACACAAGCAGGGGGAGTGAGAGAGGGAGAAGCACGCTTCCCGCCGAGCAGGGAGCTCGATGTGGGGCTCGATCCCCGGTCTCCGGGATCATGACCTGAGCCGAAGGCAGTTACTTAACCAACTGAGCCACCCAGGCGCCCCTAAGTATTATTTTTAAAAAAAAAAACTTTATTTATTTGAGAGAGAGAGAGAACGAGCAGTGGGGAGGGGCAGAGGGGGAGAGAGAGTGAGAGAGAGAGAGAAGCAGATTCCCCGCTGAGCAGGAAACCTGACATGGGGCTCCATCTTGGGAACTGGAGATCAGACCTGAGCCAAAGGGAGCTGCTTAACTGACTGAGCCATCCAGGCACCCTATGATTTTTAGAAAAAGGTTTTCTGGACCCTTAGATGTGACTATATCATCTTTAGGATCAATGTTTTTCCTCAGGGAGACATGTCTTTGGTTTTATATGGGAAAATACCTTGGGTACAGAACAAAAAAATTCATTGAGGACAACTTTTTTCACAAAAGGATATGCTCTTTAAGGAAAGGTACACTGAGTTACTCTGTGGTCCACTCCTTAACACTTATACCAATAATTTTTGTTTCTTATATGTTTCTTTCTCTTAACTGAAGAGTGGTACTCAACAAATATTAATTAAAATGTTAGCATATTTGGATCCTCTTTTCCCCTTATATAGAAGTGTACTTAAAATTCTGGGAATTCACAACATTTCACAGAAGGTAAGTGGAAATTCTTTATTTCCCTGGCTCTAAAGCTATGGAACTACCTCTTTCCTGTTTATTCCTTCATCCTCACATCTCTCCTAACAAAAGAGCCATCTTCCCTGCCACAGCTGCCTTGGAAATTGCCTCTCAGTTTGAAGTGCTCACCTTCAAACAGCCTTGCCTGTTTTGAAGACCATAGAGACACTCTGCCTTCACAGCTGCTTCCTCGCATTAAGATGGGGGGTTGGAAACTGAGGGTCTTGGAGGGGAGGGGGTAAGGGGATGGGTGAGCCCGGTGGTGGGTATTCAGGGCACGAATTGCATGGAGCACTGGGTGTGGGGCATAAAGAATGAATCTTGGAACACTGAAAAAAAATAAATTCTTATTTTTTAAAAAGGGGAGGTTTGCTTAGGTTTTCTACCAGCCTCTCCAACTGTTGGCTAAGCAAAATTTATGCAGTTGGGATTGACTTCCGGAGGTACCAACCTACCTTTGTTTGCTTCATTTCCACCACTGTTTTCCTCAGTTAAACTAGAAAATCCATCTTGCACCTCTTAGGCGGGTTCTGCGGGAGAAGGCCCCTCTCCCTTGCCTGTAGAGACCCCTGCTGGTCACAGTTCTAAACTACAGGATGGTTAGCGGCCTTCCCTCTGCCATTCCACTCAAGGCCTTCTAGTCCTTTCTGTTTAAACTACAGGCAGTTGAAAACCACAAACCCACATCAGGAGCCAGAAAGCTGGAATCCAAATGGAAGCCGGCTCCAGGAAGCTGGATGTCTGGACAACCAAACAGAAAACACAGTGGGCTGAAGTTACTGTGCCTTGGACTGAGGTAGCAGTCTGCCCCTGTGGTTTTGGGCCACCCAGCCATGTCTCCAGTTAGCCCCAGGGTTCTCACAGCATTTTAAAGAAGAATTAGTCAGGATGAAATTAACGGCCACTTATTTTTATTTAGAAAATAATTTCCTCTTCGGCATGTTTAAAGAGCCTGGTGTCACAGTAAAAATAGGAAGGGTTTTACAGTTAGCCCTAGATTTTGTGGCAGACTTTTCCAGTTACAAGCTCACCTAGAGCCTCAGTTTCTTCCTCTAGAAAATCACTCCTACCTCATGGGCTTGTTAGGAGAATTAACTGTTATAAATATGGACAGGGACCTAGATTAAAGTCTGGCACACGGTATACACTCAAGTATTAATTTCCTTCCTCTAAAAGCAAGTAAATAAGGACAGGCCACTTTCCAAATCACCTTGAAAGGATGAGTAATGATTGAGGACAGGATTAGGGCTGTGAAAATAAATTAACTTCCGGGGCACCTGGGTAGCTTAGTCAGTTAAGAGACAGACTCATGATTTTGTCCCAGGTCACGATCTCAGGGTCATGGGATCAAGCTCTGCGGACAGTCGGCTTCAGGATTCTGCCCCTCCCTCTGCTCACTCTCTCTCTCTAAAATAAATAAATAAATATATTTTTAAAGATTAACTTCGGAGTTAAAGGGGAAAATGATAGCTTTAAATTTTTAGTTTGGTTTACTAGACATATGTGGAAGTTGGACAGCTTTATGTTCATGATACAACCATAGATGTCCAGTAAAAATCTTCCCAATCTCACAACTTCGTGAAGTGGTTATTATTCTCACTTGTAGTTTATAAGTTGGGTTACTTATGGTTGAGTTACTTGAGCCGTCTGATGACTGATTCACACAGCCAGGAAGTGGCGAGTCTGAGAAGCAAATCCTGGCTTTTAATCACACAAGCTAGCTGTCTTTCTAAACTGTAGAGTGTACCAGTATCTGTGGTCTGTTTAAAAAAAAGAAAAAGATGCCAAGGATATTTTTTTTCTTCTCAAATTTATTTAAAGTAGATGTGTAAGAAAAATACTAAAATATTTCTGTCACTGCTATGGAACAATCTGCTTAAAAAATTCCGTGCATTCTCACGGCAGCCTGGGTGGTTTGATCCGTTAAGCATCTGCCTTGGGCTCAGGTCATGATCCCCGAGGGTCCTGGGATGGAGTCCCCCATCAGGCACCCTGCTCAGCAGGGAATGTGATTCTTCTGCTGCTCCTCCCCCTGTCCGTGCTCTCTTCTTCTCTTTCTCTCTCTCCCTCTCTCTGTCTCAAATAAATAAAATCTTTTAAAAAAAAAAATTTGCGTGCATTCCCAAACTTTCTGCGAGTGCTTTGTGAGAACTGTATAGGAGCTTTATGAGGAAGAAAAACTCAACCCTGGTAGCATTTCTTTCTTTTAAAATTAATTTAAAGTCATATATGTAAAAAAATTACCAATTATATTTATACCAATGCCTTCCTGTTATGCAATAATCTAGTTTTAAGTAACTCTAAACACCCATGTGTGGTTTTTAACTCTATTTTTCAAAATACAATTAAAATGCCCTAATTTCTTTTTTTTTCTTGATTAAGATTATTCCACTGAAATTCAATGTTGATGTAAAAATAGGAGCAGAATACAAGGAAGTAGGTTTTAGGGTCTGAGCTCTGACAGCCCAATCCCCAACTCTAAGCTCCAAGTTGAGCCACATTCTGAGAAAAGCTGGATTATAGGGCGCCTGGGTGGCTCAGTGGGTCCAAGCCTCTGCCTTCAGCTGAGGTCATGATCTCAGGGTCCTGGGATCAAGGCCCGCATCGGGCTCTCTGCTCAGCAGGGAGCCTGCTTCCTCCTCTTTCTCTGCCTGCCTCTCTACCTACTTGTGATCCCTTTGTGTCAAATAAATAAATAAGATCTTAAAAAAGAAGGAGCGCCTGGGTGGCTCAGTTGGTTAGGCGACTGCCTTCGGCTCAGGTCACAATCCCGGACACCGGGGATCGGGTCCGCATCGGGCTCCCTGCTCAGCTGGAAGCTTGCTTCTCCCTCTCTCACTCCCCCTGCTTGTGTTCCCTCTCTGGCTGTGTTTCTGTCAAATAAATAAAATCTTTAAAAAAAAAAAAAAGATCTTAAAAAATAAAAGAAAAGCTGGATTGTGGAAACAAAAGTAATTATCAAGCACTCCACCCTTATATTTCATACCAACTTTAATAGCAGCTTTGATTGCTCTAGATTTTCTTCCAGTGACTTCCAAGCATCCAATATTTGTGGATTCATTGTTTGGCAAAGCTCAAACTCTCAGAGCAGAGGTCTCAAATGCCTTTAAAACCTGGCCCTGACCTCTTTGTCAGCATTTCAAATCACAAGGATTTTCCCACTCCACCCTGCCCCACTCAGGACCACGGCAGGTTCCCTTAAGATCAAAACACATTCTGCACTTTCTCCTTAGCCTTTGCTCCTTCCTGCACATGTGTTTAGAATATCCTTGAAGCTCATCCAACTGTTTCAAATTCTCCTGTTCCCTTAAGGTACAGATCAGCTCAATATCTTCACAATCCTTGTAAAAATCATAGTTTTCTCCTGGGTCTCCCGACCATTTTGTCTACTCAGAGCATCGGCTTCCGAGCCAGATTAACTGGGTTGAAATGCTGACTTCACACACAACTTATGAGCTGTGCAGTCTTAAAAATATTAATGAGCGTCTCTGGGCCTCAGTTCTTCAGTTATAAAATAGGGATAATCGTAATACCAATTTCATGGGCATGTCGGGAAGATGGAATAGATTATGACCTAGAAAGTACTAACAATAGAGCCTGGCATTAACTGGTGTTCTAGAAATGATTGCTAAAATTATTACTATTGTGAATCTATTGTAGCATTTTTAATAGTCTAACTTAGAGTGCTTTCCATTTATGGCTCTCTGTCCAATTATATTATAATCCCCATATAGGCTGGAATCATATCTGCTTAATTTACTCTTCTATATCCAGCACTTAATGCTGTAGCTGGAACATTGCAAATAATTCTTAAATAAATGATGATCTCCCCATTAAATTGTGATTTCCTTGACACCAAGGACTTCTATCTGCTCAGAACATTTCTTTATTTCTTCGTTTCCATACGCCCTGAACCTAACACAACACTAACCCCTCATGGCACTCAGTCTATATTAGGCAAAAATAAAGCAAGAGAAAGATAGAGAAGTTTTTGTCCTAAAGCACATATTCTCTCTTTTGAGAGTTTATGGAGATGTGACTGGCACAGGAGAGCAGCCATCCAAAATATAACTTTTTTTTTTTTAAAGATTTTATTCATTTATTTGTCAGAGAGAGAGCGAGAGCACACCAGCTGGGAGAGCAGCAGGCAGAGGGAGAAGCAGGTTCCGAACTGAGCAGGGAGCCTGATGCAGGACTCCACCCCAGGTCCCTGGGATCATGACCTGAACAGACATTTAACCAACCGAGGCACCCAGGCGTTCCCCAACTCTAACTTTGTTCCGAGCACCTTATCTTGCAGAAATGTGGGAACCGCAAGGCACTTCCGGAGAAGCTAAGAGAAAAGCGAAGGGCTTGCTGGGCAACAAGGAACCCTCCAGAAAACTGAGACCCTAGCGCGGCCCAGGACTCTAACCCTGCAAGGAAAGAGAAGTCTGAAAGAAGGGGAGAAGGGAGAGTTGGCGAAGATCCAGTTTTGACTTTGTGACAGGGGAAAGGAATGATGGGAGAGTCCTAAATACAATTAAAACATGCCCCCAAGGCTGCATAAGAGCTAAGAATAGTTTCTCCAAACCCATAGTTCCCATAGTTTAATCTCATTCTGTCCCCAGGACAAGGAGGAAGCCATTGGCTGGATTTCTTCACCGCCATCATTTATTAGACTCTTTCCAACCAGGCCTCCAGGTAAAATAAACCTCTTAAAAACTCTTCTGTCAGGATGCCTGAGTGGCTCAGTTGGTGAAGTGTCTTGCCTTCAGCTGAGGTCATGATCTCAGGTCCTGGGCTCGAGGCCTGCATTGGGGTCCCTACTCCCCTGTCTGTTCATGTCTTCTGCCCATTTCTTAACTGGATTATTTGTTTTTTGGGTATTGAGTTTGATGATTTCTTCATAAATTCTGGATACTAACCCCTTATCAGATATGTCATTTGCAAATATCTTCTCCCATTCTGTAGGCTGCCTTTTCGTTTTGTTGTTTCCTTTGCTATGCAGAGAAGCATTTCATCTTGATGAAGTTCCAATGGCTCATTTTTGCTTTTGTTTTCCTTGCCTCCAGAGACATGTCTAGTAAGAAGTTGCTACGGCCAAAATCAAAGAGGTTGCTGTTTGTGTTCTCCTCTAGGATTTTAATGGTTTCCTGTCTTACATTTAGGTCTTTCATCCATTTTGAATTTATTTTGGGGTATGGTGTAAGAAAGTAGTTCAGTTTCATTCTTCCACATGTAGCTGTCCAGTTTTCTGGGCACCATTTGTTGAGGAGACAGTCTTTTTTTCCATTGTATATTCTCTCCTGCTTTGCCAAAATTAATTGACCATACAATTGTGAGTCCATTTCTGAGTTTTCTCAGAATAGAAATCTATCTATGACATACATCATAGATCCATTGATCTGCTGTCTGTTCTTGTGCCAGTACCATACTGTCTTGATAGTTTGAAATCAGTAATCATGATGCCTCCAGTTTTCTTTTTCTTTTTCTTTTTCAGGATTTCTATTTTTTTCTTTTTTTTAAAGATTTTATTTATTTATTTGACAGAGAGAAGCACAGCCAGAGAGGGAACACAAGCAGGGGGAGTGAGAGAGGGAGAAGCAGGCTTACCGCCAAGCAGGCAGCCCGATGCGGGGCTTGATCCCGGGTCTCTGGGATCATGACCTGAGCCGAAGGCAGTCACTTAACCAACTGAGCCACCCAGGTGCCTCTCTTTTTCAGGATTTCTTTGGCCATTTGAGATCTTTTGTGGTTCCATACAAATTTTAGGATTCTTTGTTCTAGCTCTGTGAAAATTGTTGGTGGTATTTTCATAGAGATGACACTAAATGTGTAGATTGCTTTGGGTAGTATGGACATTTTACCAATATTCTTCCAATCCATGAGCACGGAATGTCTTTCTGTCCTCTTCAGTTTCTTTCATAACTGTTCTATAGTTTTCAGAGTTTAGATCTTTTTCCTCTTTAGTTAGGTTTATTCACAGGTATCTTACTGTTTTTGGTGTAATTGCAAATGAGATTGATTCCTTAATTCTCTTCCCTGCTTTGCTGTTGGTGTAAAGAAGTGCAACATATTTCTGCACATTGATTTTATAGCCTGCAATTTTGCTGAATTCATGTATTAGTTCTAGCAATCCTTTTGGTGGAGTCTTTAGGGTTTCCTACATAGAGTACGGTGTTGTCTGCAGATAGTGAAAACTTGACTTCCTCCTTGCCCATTTGTATGCCTTTTATTTCTTTTTGTTGTCTGACTGATAAAGCTAAGATTGCTAGTACTATGTTAAATAATGGTCAGAGTGGACATCTTTGTCTTGTTCTGACCATAGAGGAAAGTCTCTCTCTTTTTCCCCATTGAGGATGATATTAGCTGCCAGTCTTTCATATACTGCCTTTATGATATTGAGAGATAGTCCATCTTTTTCTACTTTGAGGAGGGTTTTTATCAAGAATGGATGCTGTAGGGCACCTTTGAGCCTCTGCCTTTGGCTCAGGTCGTGATCTCAGGGTCCTGGGATCAAGGCCCACATCAGGCTCTCTGCTCAGCAGGGAGCCTGCTTCCTCCTTTCTCTCTCTCTGCCTCTTTGCCTACTTGTGATCTCTCTCTGTGTCAAATAAATAAATAAAATCTTTTTTAAAAAAAAGAACGGCTGGGGCGCCTGGGTGGCTCAGTTGGTTGGGCGACTGCCTTTGGCTCAGGTCATGATCCCGGAGACCTGGGATAGAGCCCCACATCGGGCTCCCTGCTCGGTGGGAGGCCTGCTTCTCCCTCTCTCACTCCCCCTGCTTGTGTTCCCTCTCTGGCTGTGTTTCTCTCTGTCAAATAAATAAAATCTTTAAAAAAAAAAAAAAAAAAAAAAGAACGGATGCTGTATGTTGTCAAATGGTTTTTCTGCATCTATTGGCAGGATCATATGATTCTTTACCTTTCTTTTATTAATATGGTGCATTAATTGATTTTTAGAAGGATACCAAGGCAATGGAATGGGGGAAATAATAGTCTTTTCAACAAATGGTACTAAGACAACTGGATATTCGCATACAAAAGAATAAAGCTGAGCTCCTATCTCATGTCATACACAAAAGTTAAATCAAAATGGATTATAGGCTAAACGTAAAGGCTAAAACTATAAAACTTTTAGAAGAAAATGTAGGAGTAAATCTTCATGACTTTGGGTTCAGCAATGGGTTCAGAGCTACAACACCAAAAGCACAACACACAAAATTAATAATAGATAAATTGCACCGCATCCAAATAAAAATAGAAACAATAAATAATTTTTTGCTACAAATAGTACCATCAAGAAGGTGGGAAGACAACTTACTGAATGAAAAAAAAATTTGCAAATCATGTATCTGATAAAGACTTGTACACAGGGCGCCTGGGTGACTCAGTTGGTTGGGCAACTGCTTTCGGCTCAGGTCATGATCCCGGAGACCCAGGATCGAGCCCCGCATTGGGTGCCTTGCTCAACGGGAAGCCTGCTTCTCCCTCTCTCACTTCCCCCGCTTGTGTTCCCTCTCTAGCTGTGTTTCTCTCTGTCAAATAAATAAAATCTTTAAAAAAAAAAGACTTGTACACAGACTATATAAGGAACTTTCAAACTTAGTAATAAATGAACAGTCCTATTACAAGTAAGCAAAGGATTTGAATAGATATTTCATCAAAGAAGATATACAAATGACCAATTAACACATGAAAATACATGCAACACTATTATTCATTAGAGAAATGAGAATCAAAACCACAGTAAGATACTACTTCATGCCCACTAGGATGGCTAAAATAAAAAAGATGGACAACAACAGGAGGGTGTGAGGATCACCTGGGTGGCTCATTCAGTTGAGTGTCTGGCTCTTGGTTTTGGCTCAGGTCACATTCTCAGTGTTGTGAGATCAAGCCCTTGCATAAGACTCTGCACTCTTGGGGAGTCTGCTTGAGATTCTCTCTCCCTCTCTGCCCCTCCCCGTACACACTAGCATGAATGCTCTCTCTCTCTCTCAAATAAGTAAATAAATCTTAAAAAAAAAAAAAAAAAAAAAAGGATGTGGAAGAATTGGAAACTTCAGGGGCACCTGGGTGGCTCAGTTGGTTAAGTGACTGCCTTCGGCTCGGGTCATGATCCCAGAGACCCGAGATCAAGCCCCACATCGGGCTCCCTGCTCTGCAGGAGGCCTTCTTCTCCCTCTCTCACTCCCTCTGCTTGTGTTCCCTCTCTAGCTGTTTTCTCTCTGTCAAATAAATAAAAATCTGTAAAAAAGAAAAAAAAGAATTGGAAACTTCATACATTGCTGGTGGAAATGTAAAATGGTACAGTCACTTTGGAAAAATGGTTTAGCAGATTCTCAAAAAATAAGACATAAAGTTACTATATAACCCAGCAATTCCACTCCGACGCATATCCAAGAGAACTGAAAACGTGTTCATACAAATATTTGGACCTTAGTGTTCACAGGAACCATAATAGTCCCAAAGCAAAAATAATCCAAATGTGATTCATAAATAAAATGTTATATATCAATACAGTGGATTATTATGCAGCAATAAAAATAAATGAAATACTGATACATGCTGCAACATGGATGAGCCTTCAAAATAACATGCTAAGTGAAAGAAGCCAGACACAAAAGTCACACATTGTACGATTCCATATATATGAAATGCCCAGAATAGGCAAATCCATAGAAACAGAAAGGAGACTAGTGGCTTTTTAAGGCTGGCAGGGTTGTGCAGTAGGAAAGAATGAGGTGTGATTACTTATGGATAAAACATTTCTGTTTAGGATGAAGAAAATATTTGAAAGCTAGATTAGAGTGATGATTGCACAAGCTGGGGAATATACTAAAATCTTTGCACTGTACACTTTAAATGGGTTAATTTTATGATATGTAAATTATATCTCAATAAAGGTGTCAAAGGTTTTTTTTTTGTTTTTTTTTTATTTTTTTTTAAGGTGTCAAAGTTTTTTTAATTAAAGAAAAACTCATCACGAAGAAATTCTCTACCAATGGAGACTCAGCTGAAGGGAGTTCAGTAAAGAAAGGACATAAGGGCACCTGGGTGGCTCAGTGGGTTAAAGCCTCTGCCTTCGGCTCAGGTCATGATCCCAGGGTCCTGGTATCAAGGCCTCATTGGGCTCTCTGCTCAGCAGGGAGCCTGCTTCCTCCTCCTCTCTCTCTCTCTGTCTGCCTCTCTGCCTACTTGTGATCTCTCTCTCTGTCAAATATAAATAAAATCTTTTAAAAAAAATAAAGAGGGGACAAAAAATATATATTATGTGTTTAAAAAAATAAAATAAAATAAAGAGGGGACAAAAAATATATATTATGTGTTTCAGCCAAGTACTAAAGATCTTTGTAAGATGAGACACTTTCAGAGAAGACAGTGAGAAGGGTTAAAGTCTGTACTACTTTTGACCTATGGAATCCAGAATCAGAATCAATTTTCTCTCTGCAAAGAATACATATTACATGGGGCACCTGGGAGGCTCAGTTGGTTAAGCTTCTGACTCTTGGCTTCCACTCAGGTCATGATCTCATGGGTGGTGGGATCAAGCCCCACATCCAGCTCCCTGCTCAGTGGGGAGTCTGCCTGAAGATTCTCTCCTTCTGCTCCTCCCCCAACTTGTGCAGGGAGCCCACTGTGGGACTCAATCCCAGGTCCCTGGGATCATGACCTGAGCAGAAGGCAGACACTTAATCAAATGAGTCACCCTGGCGCCCCATAGAAAAACCTTAAAAGAAAAAGAAAAGACTACTTACTTCAGGGAAGGGAGAATGTATGAGAAACACCTCTGGGAGGGAGACTTTCACAAGAGGAAGAACTAAAATATTCCCCGTTTACAGTCATCAATTTTACCAAACTAGAGACAAACCCCACTTAGTATGTAATGATTTAAATAGGCCATACAACTAATCCCACTGATTCCTGGGAAAACCAGCAACCTTGCCCTGGAGTCCCTGAAGAATCCCTCATGGTTATAAAAAGCTCAGCTAGTTCTGAGGCAGTAGCAGTGTCTGCTTATTTTCTGTCTATCCCTTGTTGATAAACCTCAAGTGTTGTCAATTACGGTTTCATTGTGGAGGTAATCTCCTGGCTGAACTATTTTCAGTTCTTAGTACACTGTTTGTTGGCGGAGTTAATCAAAAGGGCATGACCACTGGTGGACACTAAAGCTGGAAACTGGCAGTCAGAGGCTCCTCATACCTTCCCCTGTCCTTGAAATGTATCCTCTGCCTACTGTTCCGCTGGTCCACAGCGGGAGCTTTTCCAAGGACATAGCCTTCAGAGAGTAACATTTTGTTGAGCCCATCCAGATGAACCCGGTTAAGGCCTTCACAGAAGCTTCTAAGATTCTGAGAAGCAAATGTGGATATCTGCTCATCTGTGGCCTCCCAAGACAAGCCTCGTAAATAAGTCCCCTGGTTTACCAATCTGGCAGCGTCTGCCTCTTTTTTTTTTTTCATCTCTCCTTGCCCTCCATGTGAAGGGGGCCCATTTGTGGACCAACACTGCTGACTTGGAAGAGTTGGAAGTATATAAGGCTAACGCTGCTTTTTCCCAGTGTCTGAGATGCAGCCATGAGATCAGCTGTTCAGAACATCTAACAGGTTGAAGGGGAGATGATGAATTCCCTCTCGTCCAGAATGGGGTTTGAAGTCTGAGTTAGGGAAAGAACGACAGTGATATTCTCTGGCTTACTTCCTCACACCTCATGGAGCCAAGCTAGGAAGATAATGGTAAAAGGTTGGCATGGTTTCCATAGAAGCCAATAGAGCATGGCTAAGCCCAGAGCACAAAAAGCAGTTGGATAAAGGAATGACCTGAAACAAAACCAACCAACTGGCCACCACTTGACCATAAGTTATATAAACCAACCAGTCACAAACACCCCTACATTGTGTGCACGAACTAGATTCACTGAAATACATACCCTGTTTTTTTATTTTTAAGATTTTATTTATCTATTTGACAGATTGAACCACAGCTAGAAAGGGAACACAAGCAGGGGGAATGAGAGAGGAAGAAGCAGGCTTCCCACCGAGCAGGGAGCCCGATGTGGGGCTCAATCCCGGGTCTCCGAGATCATGACCTGAGCCGAAAGCAGTCGCCCAACCAACTGAGCCACCCAGGTGCCCCACATACCTTGTTTTTAAGAAGCTGGTCTTAGAAAAATAAACCACTTGCAAAGACAATGCTATGCTGTAGTTGATTCGGTAGCAAAAAAAATCCCTTTCCCAGGGAAATAGCTTGGGTGTATTTTAGGTCGCCAAGCATTACATCTGATAATATGAGGTATGTGGGCAGGACTTAGGAAGAGGGACAGACTGAATGTCTGAATCGGCAGGCTGATAAAAAAAGAATGCTAGTTTGTCAAGGGACTGAAAGTAACAGAGAAGGAACCTAGGCTGTTAATCTAAATCGATTAAATCACAACATTTTATCCCAGAAAGAGTCCTGGATCTTGTTCTTATGGTAGAGATGGGAAAAATGGAGTCTCAGAATGTTGAACCACCTAACCAAGCACTGGAGATATTAAGGACTTGTCTGAGCTCACACAGGGAGTAGCAGGCTTGGAATCCGAAGCTCCATCTTCTGGTTCTTTCCACTCTTGCCTTGTCTCCTCTCAAGAGCAAGTGAAGAAAATCCAAGAAACCCAAAGATCAAAGTAGCAGCAAAGGATACTCTCCTTTCCATGATTATGACATGCCAGAGATTTGGAAGTCAAAGACAGAGAAAGAATAGACAATGAGGTCTGGATTAGTCAGCTCAGGCTGCCCTAACAAGAGACATATACTGGGTGTCTTCAACAACAGGGATTTATTGCTTGCAATTCTGAATGCTGAGATGTGAGAGATCAAGGTGCCAGCAAATTTGATTCCAGGAAGAGGGGAATGACTTGCAGACTTGCAGACAGCTGCCATCTCAGAGTGTCTCCATCTCTCAGAAAGTACAGGAGTTATAGTGAGGGTTCTAGTCTGTCTCTCTCTTCTCAAGGGTGTTAATCCCATGATATTGCACTCTCCGGACCTCATCCAAACCTAATCACCTCCCAAAGGCCCCACCTCCAAATCCCATCACATTAGGGGTTGAGACTTGGACATCTGAATTCTGGGGGGACATATTCAGTTCATAACAAGGTCATAGTGGCCCAAGCCCTGTCTCATGCTTCCTGCTGAGCTTAGGGGGATGAGGAGGGATGGAATGGAGGGAATGTTGCAGCTAGGTTGGGAGTAGAAACACTGTAGCTTCCCTACCCCCTTATGCTCCAGGGGAGTAATAGAGACCTGAGCTGGAGGCAGGTAATGGCAGTTCAAGGCTTGGCTCTTGGTGATCTTGGACAGCTTGGGATTTCTCAGGCAAAATGAGGACGGTAATAGCTTTACTACAGGTTTACCGTAAAAACTAAGGGATATGATGTTTACAAAAGTACTTTGTAAATTATAAAATGTTATGTAGGTTTGTTTTGCTTACTGTTAGCTGTTCTGGGGCTATTCCAGTGTGACAAACATGAGAAGTGGGAAGCATAGTCCCTGCTTCCTTGAGATCCTGGAAGTATAGGTAAGAAACCTTTAGGATAGCACATGGCTGCACAGGGTTGATCAGGGATCTCATCTTGCCCCCTGCAGGGTGGTTCAGGGATGGCTGAGTATGTCTGACTAGCTGCGAGGGTGCCTTGAAGGGTGCTTATTGGCAAGAAACCTTCGGCGCCTCGTTTGCGAGACCTCCTCCTAGAAGAACATGAAGCCAGGTATCATAGGTTCCCCAAGAGTGAGTGCCTTGTTGGTCAGGATGGAGTGCAGTCTTTGTTACCCTGCCACAACTCCCTAGCTAAAGTCCAGGCCTCCAAGGAAAGACAAGTCTTATATAGACATTGAGAGAACTGTTTTCCTATGTCTATAACACATTGGAGCCCAAACAACTTGTTTTGGGACATTCCTCCCCAACACCTACCACCACCACCAAATGCACACAGAAGCGTGAGAGAGCATATTCCCTCCTGTGTTACCGGCAGGTGCTCCTCTGAGACCTGGTAGGAACCCAGTGGGAAGAAGCCAGGGCACCCAGGAGAAAGAGCAGAGTCCTGGCCGTGCCAGCCTGCAGAGTGCCAATCTGCAGCAAGGACCACAGCACGATTACTGAATGCAGCAGTGTGCATTGTTCCCAACACAGCAGAGACAGTCCCTAGCAGAAAAGGTCACGCTAGGCAGCATAGCGGGAGGCAGTGTTAATGGAGAAGCTGGGAGCAGCAGCAGCTCTTGATAAGAGTATGGGAGATATTTTGGAAATGAAGGATTTGGATAGTCTACAGAGCTACTAGGAACATGCAGGAAGGGGGATTTGCAGACAGCTGGGGTCCCTACTTTAGCAGGTAAGCCCTAAAAGCCAGCAAAGGTTCACGTAATATGGAGTCATTTCAGATAACAAAAAAGTTGGTAGACCAGAATTGCTAACAGAGGAAGTGTCCACTCAATCTTGAAGCTGTTCACTCATGATACATGTTTAAATATTGGAAGGTGGGGTGCCTAGCTGGGTCAGTCGACAGAGCATGTGACTCTTGATCTTGGGGTTGTGAATTTGAGCCCCACACTGACTGCAGAGATTATTTTTTTTAATTATGTCTTTAAAAAATATATTGAAACGTGCCTCTTAGTCTCCAAATCAGAGAGCAAACACTCAACCATTAGTTCTCCAACACCTCAAAGTGCCAGCAGAGTTTGAAAAGAGACATTTTTAATGCCATGGTGCGAGACTAAGAGCTGGGAAGTAAGTCTCTCTAGAAGGTAATTCTTACCATTTACCTATACTCAGAGTAGCAGTTGCTGCTACTTTTCCCAAGGAAAGCCTTCTCTGCCTTCTGCCTTGCCCCAGGGACCCAAAAGAGACAAAGAAGCATTAGCCTTCTCCCTGTGGAATAGATGGTTCAGACTCCCTTATGCCTCTCAAGAAAAATCAGAAACAGGTGATAGCTTGGGGTGCAATAGATCTAGATTATCCAGGGCCCTTACCCACTGAAGAGTCCCTACAAAGATGGTTGCCAGGGTTGCTTAGGGAACCTGTAACAATAAATCTCAAGTGGTCTGGTGGTTGCCATAGGCAACACTCTAGCTTCCCTGAAAAGAAGAGACAGGTGCTCTCTTTGCATCTTTCATATGTCGAGGATGAAGTTACAGGGGGGAAAGAAAAAAATGGGTCGTTCCTAATTCTGAATTCATTTTAAAGATAACTACTCAATGAAATAGAAGCTGAATCTCCTGTAGGATTTCCTAAGGTGCAAAGGATTTTAGTGTTCTGTTTGGGGGGAGAGACAATAACTAGCAATCTAGCTAAATGACAAGTAAATCAAATGAAATACAAGGAAGATAAAAGTTTCTAGGTCTTAAAGCTTGCTGCCTGGATATAACCAGAGAAAAGGGTATAAATCAGTGATTCTTTTTTTTTTTTTAAGATTTTATTTATTTGACAGAGAGAAACACAGCCAGAGAGGGAACACAAGCAGGGGGAGTGAGAGAGGAAGAAGCAGGCTTCCCGCCGAGCAGGGAGCCTGATGTGGGACTCGATCCCGGGTCTCCAGGATCATGACCTGAGCCGAAGGCAGTCGCTTAACCAACTGAGCCACGCAGGTGCCCCTAAATCAGTGATTCTTAATCTTTAGTGTCCATAATAATCACCTGGGGATTTGCCCCAGCAAATTCTAATTTATTAGGTCTGAGTTGTGGTATAGCAATAGCAGCTTTCTGTTCTTTCTACCACTATCGATAGTCTGCAGGCAACTTAAAACTTTGGAGCCTAAAGCAGAGTTGCTAAAATAATTAAGAAAAGGCTAGAAAATCCATAAAACAAAGAAGTCTGAAGATTTGATCTCCTCCTTGGACTCTGATCCTTTTGCTGATAACCTCCTTCTCCATCCCAAGATGCCATCCCCATCCACCACTTCTGAGATTGGGGCAAGTCTTGAATATATCTAAAGCAAGAGTGATGAAGTGCCTCTAGGCAGGATTTTGGGTTTTTTTAAAGATTTTATTTATTTGACAGAGAAACACAGCCAGAGAGGGAACACAACAGGGGGAGTGAGAGAGGGAGAAGCAGGCTTCCCGCCAGTCAGGGAGCCCGATATGGGGCTTGATCCTGGGTCTCCGAGATCATGACCTGAGCTGAAGGCAGTCACTTAACCAACTGAGCTACTCAGGCGCCACCCTTTTTTTTTTAAATATTTTATTTATTTATTTGATAGAGAAAGAGATCACAAGGAGGCAGAGAGAGGAGGAAGCAGGGTCCCTGCTGAGCAGAGAGCCAGATGTGGCTTCGATCCCAGGACGCTGAGATCATGACCTGAGCCGAAGTCAGAGGCTTAACCCACTGAGCCATCCAGGTGCCCTCTTCCACTTCTTAAAAGGACACGAATCCAATCGTGGGTCCCACCTCGTGACCTCATTTAAACCTAGTTACCTCCAAGAGGTTCAATCTCCAAATACTATCACAGCTAGGGTGGAGGGTTTCAACATATGAATATTGGGAAGATAAAAACATTCAGTCCTTAATACGGGTTGATTGCCTTATCCATTAAAAAAAAATCTCAGGGTACCTGGGTGGCTCAGTTGGCTAAGCGACTGCCTTCAGCTCAGGTCATGATCCCAGAGACTTGGGATCGAGCCCCACATCAGGCTTCCTGCTCGGCAGGAAGCCTGCTTCTCCCTCTCTCACTCCCCTGCTTGTGTTCCCTCTCTAGCTGTATTTCACTCTGTCAAGTAAATAAATAAAATCTTTTTTAAAAAAAATCTCAGCATCCCATTTGGCAGAGACACTTCCACCATTCTATAGCTTCTTAAACACCCTATCATGAAAAATTTTAAACATGAAAACATGAAGAAAACAGTGCAACGATCCTCTCTTTGCCTATCACCCAACTCAATTATCAACCCTCTGCCACTCTTTTTTCAAGAATTCCAACCTCCAACACAAGACAAGTAGTTTCCTATGAAGGCAGAAATTGTATTTGTTTTAGTTTCCCTGGAACCAGGTAAAATGCCTGGCTCATGGGCACTTAAAAAAATGATTGCTGAATTAATGCACAATGAAGATGGCACTGTTCTACCATGCTAGACGTTGCAGGAGACACCAAGATGAATGCCCCCAGGGAGTTTAGAATCCTGAGGAGCGCTAACATACCTCACCTCACAGTGGGCAAGAAACACACTCGGGGTCAAGGATATGCTGACTGCTCCCCTACAGAAGTACCTAGGTAATGGAACACAGCCAGACTCTCATCGAAGAGTCACTCTTCCTACCAAAAGAAAAAACTCTTATTGCCTTCATCTCCGTAAGGCAGTGAGCTCAGACAAGAGATAAGAACAGAAAGCTGGGGGGCACCTGGGTGGCTCAGTTGGTTGAGCGACTGCCTTCAGCTCAGGTCATGATCCCGGAGACCCGGGATCGAGTCCCACATCGGGCTCCCTGCCCGGCGGGAAGCCTGCTTCTCCCTCTCACTCCCCCTGCTTGTGTTCCCTCTCTAGCTGTGTTTCT
>PITA01002278.1:32310-114386 GCA_004023965.1 Spilogale gracilis | reverse complement strand
TAGCAACTGGCTTTTTTTTTTTAAAGATTGTATTTATTTATTTGACAGAGAGAGAGATCACAACCAGGCAGAGAGGCAGGCAGAGAGAGAGGAGGAGGCAGGCTCCCTGCCGAGCAGAGAGCCCGATGCGGGCCTGGATCCCAGGACCCTGAGATCATGACCTGAGCTGAAGGCAGAGGCTTTAACCCACTGAGCCACCCAGGCGCCCATAGCAACTGGCTATTTAAAAGAAACATTGAGCAGTCACAGATAAGGACCCGGAGAAATGCCCAGCAATAACAAGGACCCAGTAAGACTGGATGCGAGAGGGATAGCAGGGACAGAGAGGAAGTGAAGCAATAGAGCCAGGAAGAAGAAATAGACAGATACCAGAAGTCTTAAGAAGTCTAAAAAAAATATCATGAATTACTGTAAGAACCTACTTTAAGCTGGCTTTTAATATGTTGAAAACTATTTTAACTCTGTGGTACATTGTATATATCTTATTCCATGATGTCACTTCATTTTCACTAAATCCCTATTAAAAATGCCTTTAAGGATTTTGGTCATGGTGTGTACCACTAGTTCTTTTCTTTTTCCCTAAAATTTTATTTATTTATTTGACAGAGAGAAACACAGCCAGAGAGGGAACACCAGCAGGGGGAGTGAGAGAGGGAGAAGCAGGCTTCCCGCCGAGCAGGGAGCCCGATGTGGGGCTCGATCCCAAGACCAGGGATCATGACCTGAGCCAAGGCAGTCACTCAACCAACTGAGCCACCCAGGTGCCCCGAGAACAGGGAATTTCTTTTCTTTTCTTTTTTTTTTTTTGAGATCTTATTTATTTAACAGAGAGATCACAAGTAGGCAGATAGGCAGGCAGAGAGAGAGGAGGAAACAGGCTTCCCGCTGAGCAGAGAGCTCAATGCGGACCTTGATTCCAGGACCCTGAGATCATGACCTGAGCCGAAGGCAGAGGTCTTAACCCACTGAGTCGCCCAGGCACCCAGAACAGGGCATTTCTTAATGGCCATCCTTCTGTTTGTTTGGTTGGTTGGGGCTTTGTTTTTAATACAAACTCCATATCATTTATAAGTTTAGAAATTGGTAATAACGCCGAATCAGTATGGCTAAAGAACTAGTTTGGATACAGTGCCAGATCTGTATGCCCACTCTGGGCTTGTTTCCACCCTGTCTGGCTGGGATGTTTTCTTGGCTCAGGATCCTGAATGTCATGTTTACAAATGTGCTCAGTTGTACTCACCCCCACTCCTGTTCCCATCACCCATCACCCAAGCCTGGGTATGTCATCTTTCCTAGCTTTCTAAGAACATGCACATATGATTATACATTAACATGCAGAAAGCCACATATTAGTGAATTTGTTTCTGATAAGTAGACTTTATATTTTTGAGTTGTCAGATTGACGGAAGAACTGAGCAGAAAGTATAGAGTTCCCGCATGCCCCATACCACTCCCAGCCCCACATTTCCCCCATTATTAACATCTTTTTTTTTTTTTTAAAGATTTTATTTATTTGACAGCGAGAAACACAGCGAGAGAGGGAACACAAGCAGGGGGAGTGAGAGAGGGAGAAGCAGGCTTCCCGCCGAGCAGGGAGCCCGATGTGGGGCTCGACACCCGGGTCTCCGGGATCATGACCTGAGCCGAAGGCAGTCGCTTAACCAACTGAGCCACCCAGGCGCCCCTCCCCATTATTAACATCTTGCATTACTGTACATTTGTTGCAATTGGCGAGCCAATATTGATGCATTATTAACTAAAGCCCATGTATGTGTGGTCCATGACTTATACTAGGGTTCACTCTTGATGATGCAAATTCTATGGGTCTGGACAAATGTGGAACAATATGCACCCATCGTTAGAGCATCATATAGAATATTTCCCCTGCCCTAAAATTTTGCTGTGTTCTACCTATTCATCCTTCCATCCACACTCCAACCACTGATCTTTTCCTTTTTAAGATTTTAATTTATTTATTTATGTATGTATTTATTTATGAGAGAGAGCGTGCACATGAGAGAGAGAGAGACAAAGAGAGAATGTGAGTGTGGGGAGGTAGAGGGAGAGGGAATCCCAAGTGGACTCCATCCTGAGCCTGGTGCCTCACTCAGGGCTCAGTCTCACAGCCGGGAGATCATGACCCAAGCCGAAATCAAGAGTCAGATGCTTAACTGACTGAGTCACCCAGGCACCCCCATTTTTTTTATGGATTTTATTTATCTAGCCACTGATCTTTTTACTGTTTCCATAGTTAGGCCTTTTCCAAATGTTATATTGTTGGAATCATTCAGTACATAGTCTTTTTAGATTGTCTTTCTTCACTTAGTAAGACGTATTTAAGGTTCTTCCATGTCTTTTCATGGCTTGATAACTCATTTCTTTTTAGTGCTGAATAATATTCCATTGTTTGGATATATGACGGCTTATTTATCCACTCACCTACTAAAGGGCATCTTGGTTGCTTCCAAGTTTTTCCAATTATAAGTACAGCTGCTATAAACATCCATGTGCAGCTTTTCCTGCGGACATGTTTGCAACTCACTGGGAAAATACCTGGGAGCATAATTGCTGATTGCTAGAACATATGGTAAGGGTATGTTTCATCCGGGATTTTTTTTTCTAAGAGTATGTTTCATTTTGTAAGAACCCACCAAACTGTCTTCCCAAGTGGCTGCATAGTTTTGCATTTCTCTTTTTTTTTTTTTTAAAGATTTTTTATTTATTTGACAGAGAGAAACACAGCCAGAGAGGGAACACAAGCAGGGGGAGTGAGAGAGGGAGAAGCAGGCTTCCCTCCGAGGAGGGAGCCCGATGTGGGACTCGATCCCGGGTCTCCAGGATCATGACCTGAGCTGAAGGCAGTGGCTTAACCAACTGAGCCACCCAGGCATCCCTAGTTTTGCATTTCTATCAGCAATGCATTAGGGTTCCTGTTGCTGTACCTCCTGGCCTGCATTGGGTGTTGTCTGTGTTCTGGATCTTGACCATTCTTATAGGTGTGTAGTGGTAGCTCATTGTTTTATATATACATTTAATTTTTATTATTTTTAAAAATATTTTATTTATTTATTTGAGAGAGTGCACAGAGAGCAGGAGCTGGGGCAAGGGGCAGGGAGAGAGGGAGAATAGGCTCCTCGCAGAGCAGGGGAGCCCATCAAATGCCTCAGTCCCAGCATCCCTGGGGTCATGACCGGAGCTGAAGGCAGGCACTTAGCTGACTGAGCCACCCAGATGCCCCACTGTCTCATTGTTTTAACCTGCAATTTTCTAATGACATCTGATGTAGTGCATGTTTTCGTATGTGTATTTGCCATCTGCATATTTTCTTTGATGAGGTGTCTGCCCATTTTGTAATTCGATTGTCTTCATATTGTGGGGGGGGGGATTTGTTTTTATCTTTAAAAAAATTAGATTATATTATGTATGTTTCTTTCTACCTTGCTTTTCTCACTTCCTACGCTATGGAAATCCTTCCAAACCAACTGATACAGATCTTATACATTGCTTTCATAGTTGTATAATATTTAGTGGCATGAATGGTCCACAGTTTAGTCAAATGTTTCCTGGGCATGGTTATCCTCCTCGCATCTGGCTTTTGCCGTTAGCAACGCTGCTGCTGTGTGCACCCTTATGCTTAAATCCTCACACACTGTTGCTTTTCTATCATTATGAAGGGAGGGTTCAGGTGGTGGGTAGGAGTCCAAACCCTGGATTCAGAGGGCCTGGATTTGAAACCCCGTTCCACACTTATTATTTATGGTCTGGAATCACATGATCTCCCTGTGCTGGGGGTTTCTCATTATTTGCTATAAAATAAGAATCATAATAGCTGTTACCTCATAGGGCCACTGCAAGGATTAAATGAGGTAATGTTATTGGGCATGGAACAGAGCCTGGCACAAAATATGTACTCAATAACTCTCACCCCGATTATTATTTTAAAAAGATTTTATTTACTGGGGCGCCTGGGTAGCTCAGTCATTAAGCGTTTGCCTTGGGCTCAGGTCATGATCCCAGAGTCCCAGAATCGCATCAGGCTCCTGCTTGACAGGAAGTCTGCTTCTCCCTCTCTCACTCCCCCTGCTTGTGTTCCCTCTCTAGCTGTGTTTCTCTGTCAGATAAATAAATAAAATATTTTTTTTAAATGTATTTACTTATTTGAGAGAGAGAGGACAAGTGAGAGAGCACAAGCAGGGGGAACAGCAGAGGGAGAGGGAGAAGCAGACACCCTGCTGAGCAGGGACCTTCCCAACACTGGGCTCAATCCGAGGACCCTGAGATCATGACCCAAGCTGAAGGCAGCCACTTAACCAGTGGAGCCACCCCGGCACCCCTGTCACCCTTTATTATGGGATAGATTCCCAACAGTGGGATTGCCTAAGTGAAGAGTATGTGCATTTTAAATTTTAACAGATGTTTCTAGATCACTTTCCAAAAAGATCAACAAGATTCATATTTTCACCAGCATGAGAATCTTTCCTTTCTATGTCACAGTCAGCAATAGACATAGTTATTCTTTTTCATTCTTGCCCATTTTATAGGCATAAATGACAGCATTGTACCTGAATTGGCCTTTCCCTAACTGCTGGGAAGATAAGTATCTGTTCATATGCTTTGTTGTCATTTGTGTTTCCTCTTCCGCGAATTGTCCATTCAAATCTTTCGTCCACTTTTCTCTGTGTTGTTTGTCTTTTTGTTATAAAATTTTAAAAGCTCTTTACATTTTATAGTTCTTAGTCCTCATATGTCCTTTGTGTTGTGAAAATTTTCTCAACATGTTGATAGTCTTTTGGCATTATTTATGGAATTTTTTTACACAAAAACATTTTTTTAATACTGTTAACTCTCTTCTTAAATAATTCCTAAGTCTCCCGTCTTGATTTAAAGGTCACATAACATTGAGCTTATATGTATAGGTGTCTCAATTTTCTTCTATAATTTGTATTGTTGTTTACATCGAAGTTCTTAATCACTTAAAATGAATTTTTTGTATCTGATGGGAAGTAATAAATCTTTTCTCTTGAGATGGATAGTCAACTGTCCTAGCATCATATACTAAATAAACCACCTTTCTCTCAAAAATTCAAAGCACTTTTTTAATATATAAAATTATCATATATATTTGAATCTATTTCTGGATCCTCTTTTCTATTTTCATAGTTTTTTACAGAAGCTTCATGATATAATATCTATTAAGGCTAGTTTATCATTATTTCTCTTCTTCATAATTTTCTTATCTATTCTTGAATGTTTTTTGTCCCACATAAACATTGAGATAATCTTATCAAAATTTAAAACCCTGGGGCACCTGGGTGGCTCAGTCAATTAGGCATCAGCCTTGGGCTTGGGTCATGATCCCAGGGTCCTGGGATCGAGCCCCATGTCAGGCTCCCTGTTGGGTGAGGAGTCTGCTTCTCCCTCTGCCTCTGCCTGTTGTTCCCTCTGCTTGTATTCTCTTTCTGTCAAAAGAAAAAAATTAACCCTGTTATGAAAAGTCACAAAGTTTACAACTATTGGTAACAAAGTATATGTACATGTTCTTATATGTACAATCTTCTGAAGGCCTACGCACTAATACATGCTTTTTCATTGTACTGCATGCAATGCAAATCCTTGTGTGTATATATATTTTTTAAGATTTTATTCATTTACTTGACAGAGAGAAACACAGCTAGAGAGGGAACACAAGCAGGGGGAGTGAGAGAGGGAGAAGCAGACTTCCCACCGAGCAGGGAGTCTGATGCAGGGCTCGATCCTGGGACTCCGGGATCATGACCTGAGCCGAAGGCAGTCACTCAACCAACTGAGCCCCCCAGGCTCCCAAAAGCCTTGTGTGTATATTTTAATATGCAGGTAGTTTTATTTTTTCTGAGAGGCAGAAGAGGATAAAATATATTTATGTTAATATGGAAATATGACAAAATATTAATAATTGGTGAGTCTGGGGTGTTCATTTGTTTGAATGCTTCTTGCAACTCTTCTGTAAGTTTAAGTTCTTCAAAATAAACAATTTGGGAGAAACAAAAATAATAAATCATCTGGAAGTGTAGAGGAGGGATAAGGCAAAATAAAAATAGCTGTAAGTTTACAATTATTTAAGCTGCAGGATAGGAACATAGGGGTCCACTATATTATTTTCTCTGTTTTATATTTTAAAATATAAAAGTTAAAAATTTTTTTACAGATTGAAGTGGGACTTTAAGTGGAATTTCATTTAATTTTTGTTGTCAGTTGGTGACATCTTAATTGTTTTCAGTCTTCCCATTCAAGAGTATGGTAGATTGGGTGCCTGGGTGACTCAGAGCGTTAAGCCTCTGCCTTCGGCTCAGGTCATGATCTCAGGGTCCTGGGATCAAGGCCTGCATCGGGCTCTCTGCTCAGCAGGGAGCCTGCTTCCTCCTCTCTCTCTGCCTGCCTCTCTGCCTACTTGTGATCTCTCTCTCTGTCAAATAAATAAATAAAATCTTTTTTAAAAAGTATGGTAGATCTTTCCCTTTATTCCAATTTAATTGTGTGTTCTTTGGTGAGATTTCTCTTAGGCCTCAGGTTCAGGCATCCTTTGTTCCCACAAACATTTGCTGAGGGCAAGGCTTACTAGGGCAGGCTCTGTTCTGGAGCCTCAGGGTACGTCAGCAAACAGAACAAAGATCCCTGCCTTTATGAAGCTTAATACTAGTGAGGGGAATCAAACAATAAACCATAAAAATGATTTTTAAAATAAGCTATAGGGCGCCTGGGTGGCTCAGTGGGTTAAAGCCCCTGCCTTCAGCTCAGGTCATGATCTCAGGGTCCTGGGATCGAGGCCCGCATCGGGCTCTCTGCTCAACAGGAAGCCTGCTTCCTCCTCTCTCTCTGCCTGCCTCTCTGCCTACTTGTGATCTCTCTCTGTCAAATTAAAAAATAATAATAATAATAAAATCTTTAAAAAAAATAAAAATAAAAAATAAAATAAAATAAAATAAGCTATAAAATGTTAGAAGGAGACAAATACGATGGATAAAAAGTAAGAGCACAGCAAGATCAAAGCTTCAGTGGTGTGGGGAGTGGGTGGTCAGCGGACGCTTTACCGAGGAGGTGGCGCTGAGTAAAGACTTGAAAAGGCTCACTTGAAGTGAGCCCAAAAGAAACTGGAAGAAAAACACTGAGGAAGAAGGAAAATGTTTATACGCTGAAGAGAATTATCTGATGATGAGCGAAAATGACGCTTTTTGGAAAAAGAAGCGACAATTGCTGGAACAAGCTTCTGCATTACATGACAAGATGGAATTTAGGGCACAGTGGATGGGTTGGCTTAAAGCAGAGCACAGAGAGTTTACCCATGATCGTAGGAAGATGGATAAATGTGTTAGAAGTCTATGAAAGTCTTCTTCTGTTCATTTCAAATTTCTCAGGAAAGTAGGAGCCAAGGTCATGATCTAGGTGGGAGTTAAGATGTTTTGAGGAGAGGGAAGCTATGCAGTTCTCCAGAAGAGTGGATGCGTGAACCAACGCTATCTTCTATTAGATATATACTGTACCATGATTGCTGGACAGTATAAGGGAACCCTTGACATCCATGGTCTGGATTGTAAAGTGGGACCAGCCAGCAAGACTCTGTTTTTGCTCCAATCACTCTCAGCTGCTCAGAACAAGTGAAAGTATTTATGTATCCAGGGTTGTGGTTATGACAGATAAATATGATGAATAAAGAAAAGGATAAGAGAGTTAAAATACACAGGGTAGTACAAGTATAATGATTAATCATGGAATTTAAACTAGGGGGAGATCAAGGGAGGACATCAAGGGAGAGAATATAGTGAAAAGGTATGAGGAGGACGGGAGGTCCTGGGGGTTGAAGAATTGTGGGTGTCAGGGTATTGACAAGAATATGGTGGTCTGGGTGCCTGGGTGGTAAGTGGGTTAAAGCCTCTGCCTTCGGCCCAGGTCATGATCTCAGGGTCCTGGGATCGAGGCCCACATCGGGCTCTCTGCTCAACAGGGAGCCTGCTTCCCCCTCTCTCTCTGCCTGCCTCTCTGCCTACTTGTGATTTATCTCTCTGTCAAATAAATAAATAAAATCTTAAAAAAAAAAAAGATAGGAATCAGGAAGAGTGAGAGAAGGGAAAGAGTAGAGGATATGCCAACCTTTATGGCGATCAGGATGTGGGATATGAAGTGTTAAGGAAGAACCTCTTAGAGGAAGGCAGGAAGTAACAAGACTCCAAAGATGATAACTAGGCAAGGAGGTGGGTGGGTTTGCACAATTCCTTGGTGGCTAAATGCTGACAGAGAAACTTAATGGATCAGAGCAAGACCGTTTCTTACTCAGAGCACAACAAGCAGCAGGAGTGCCAGCCTAATCCATTCCCTCTGTCCT
The DNA here is from genome assembly GCA_004023965.1 of Spilogale gracilis. Taxonomy (NCBI): domain Eukaryota; kingdom Metazoa; phylum Chordata; class Mammalia; order Carnivora; family Mephitidae; genus Spilogale; species Spilogale gracilis. The sequence continues at coordinate 106,030 of PITA01002278.1, read as the reverse complement.
TAGGTCCCCCAGGACGACAGAAGAGGCCCAGACGGAGGACATATGTGCAGGTGCTTATGCCATGACTGAGAATTGCAGGGCCAAGGATTCAGCATATTTGTACGCTGAGCCAGTCGCCCTCCCTCGGGGGCTGGGAGGACACAGTTGAACAGACAGTAGTCATATCCCCTTCACCTTGACCTATTTAGTTGCTCAAGTGACTATTGAAACCCCAATGCCAGGGGATATTAATCTTCCAGTTTGATTCCATCTGTAGGACATTCAGAACCCATAGTGGACCGCCTCTTCCAATAGGAGGGGTTGCATGGGCTTTTTGAGACATGAACAGAGGTAAAGGGCATCATGAGATTCGTTCTAATGGATTCAAGACAGAAGTTCAAGTCAGTTGAATGGATATCTGGGCATCGTTTTTCACTCTTGTTAATGGAGGCAAGGGAGTTTATGGATGTTGAGTTCTCAGTCCTACTTCTTCATGTCTCCTCTTGTCTTCTGATGATGTGGGCAGAAGGCCTGAGGGGAAGGAAAGGGTGGAGTTCTCAAGTACCCAAGTTCACTCTTGGCCCTGTTAGGAGAGGGGCAAATTCATACCAGATGCAGACTCCACTTTGACACGTGTTGAAAGAGTTGAGATTTCTCAGGAAACCGGGGATTAGTCTGGAGACGGGGACTCCCTCTTTGATTCTCTCTTTGATGGGACAAAAGGCCAGAGAGATGTGTGCTCTTAGTTGGGTTCATGAGCCAGTGCAGGGACCCTTCCTCACTCTTGATGATGCAGTAAAAGAACTCAAGGAGACAGTGTCTTCATTTCTACACACGGTTCACTCTGACCCCCATTGGGGAAGGGCAAATCTGTTTCTTCTGTCTTTGCCTTTTCTTCTTCACAGTGATAAAGTGTATATAACATAAAATGTACCATTTTAACCATTTTTAAGTGTGTGGTTCTGTGACATTAAGTAGATTTCACATTGTTGTACAACCACCACCATCATCTATCTCCTTTCTCGTCTCCCCCAGCTGAAATTCTGTACCTGTTAGACATTCCACCCCCTACTCGGCTGCTGTTAACCACTGTTCTAATTTCTGTCTCTGTGAATTTGACTACTCTATGTATCTCATGTTATTGTGATCATACAGTATTTGTCCTTTTGTGACTGGCTTATTTCACTTAGAATGATGTCCTCAAGCTTCATCTATGTTATAGCCTGTGACAGAATCTCCTTCCTTTTAAGGCTGAATAATAATCCATTGTAGGTATATGCCACATTTTATTTATCCACTCATCCATCAAGGAATGCACGGGTAGTGTTTGACCTTTTCAATTAAAAATTCTGTGGATGCCAGATGGCCCCTTTTCCATCTTGATGGGGATAGAAAGTCCATACAATTGATCATAATCACAACTCCTAATCCTTGGTACATATGTACCTACTAGCATTGGCCCATGGATGGTCTTACCTATTATTTATGTGTTTATTTATAATTTATATAGTGACCTTACTACCTAACTTAAAAAGTGGAACTTTGCCAATATAATCTACACCTATTTGCTTCTTCCATGTCCTCTTTCCTTGCTCCCTTTCATTTTAATTTTTCTCACACTGTTTATGAATGAAAAAATATATCAATGACACTACCTATTTGTCAAAACCAATAGGACTTTATAACACAAACAGTGCATCTTAATGTATGCAAACTTAAAAAAAATAAACTAGAAGGAGAGAGGATCCTAGAATGAAATGCAAGTTTTAACAAAAGAATCTAACTGTATTATAAGTGACATAACTTCATGGAAGGGGTTGGGAAAGAGAGGTATTGACTTAAGAAACTCCAGACCATAAGATGAGAGACCAAAGGAACTGTATGTATGCTTTGCCCTTTAGTTGTAAAGTTGTTTACCTTAGAGGTATGGGTTAACAATTCTAAAATACCATACAAGTATACTAGGAATGAATAAATAAGTATGTGGATGGCAGATGGTGGGAGCCAGGTTTCTCACTGTTGGAGTGAGAGGTTATGAGGGAGAAAGGAGAGCAAACTAGAATGAACCATATGGCACCTGGTTATAGTGGGAGATATCAGAGTGAACTCATGTTTAACTCAATATAGATACCAATGGACACATAGAGAGATAATGATACTCCTTGCGTGTGCACATTAGTACGGGTATGTTTATTCCCTGGCTCTGTCCTTTGAGAGTCTACAGGCAGGGACATTCCATAACAGCAATGAGGACACCAAGCACACTTGACTGTCATATATTCTCTTCCCTTCATGTTACTATTTTTCAGGTATCATAAAATTCACACTTTTCCATGAAAACAATGTTTTCTTGTTTTGTTCTCTGTCTTCAGTAATAGAGCTTTCTCTCAGATATCTGATAATATTGGCTGTTTGCTCTGCTCTTGGTAAAAAGTGGGGGACTAAAGATCTGTTGAAATCTCTGAGATTCACAGGAATCTCTTGATTCCACATCCGAGCTACAGTCCTTACACTTCACTTAACTCTATCATAGTTATTTAACATGTGCCTCTGGCCCCTCCTCTTAATTTCCCTAAGTACCCTAGCCACCCTGGCCTCTTTGCTGCTCCTCAGATAGGCAAGCCTGCACCCTCCTCAAGGCCTTGTCACATGCTAGTCCCTCTGCCTGGAATGTTCTTTCACCGGACATCTGCACAGATAACTCACTCCCTTCTGGTCTTTTCTCAATGCTGCCTTCTCAAATGATGCTTTCCCTGAGAAATGGAACTCATAACACCTTCACCAGCCCACAACTTCCAGCCCTACCCACCACTTTACAGCTCTCCTGTATTTCTGTAGCATGCATCTCTGAACACGCTATGTCCTTGACTTTGTTTTGATTATGATGATGTTTAATGTCTGCACACTAGAATGTAAGCTTTAAAAGGGCAGGGATCCTTGTAGCCCAAGGCCCTAGAGAGTGACTGGCACATGGAGGCATTCACTAAACCTTTGTGAGAGAATGGCGTGGGTGAAAAGTTATGGATTCTTGGCTTGTGCTCACCTAGATCTCCGGGGGTGACATACAAAGCTCTAACCTTGGTCCCTGAGCTGTTTTGTTCTTTGGTTGAAGAAATCCGAAGTATGGGGCATCTGGGTGGCTCAGTTGTTAAGTGTCTGCCTTCGGCTCAGGTCATGATCCCGGAGTTCCAAGATCAAGCCCTGCATCGGGCTCCCTGCTTGGAAGGAAGCCTGCTTCTCTCTCTTTCTCTCTCACTCCCCCTTCTTGTGTTCCCTCTCTAGCTGTGTTTCTCTCTGTCAAAAACAAGTAAAATCTTTAAAAAAGAAAAAAGAAATATGAAGTATGCTTACTAAAGAGCTATCAACTGGGATACTGGGTGGCTCAGTCGGTTATGTATCTGCCTTCGGTTCAGGTCATGATCCCAGGGTCTGGGATCAAGCCCCACATGGGGCTCCTTGCTCAGCAGGGAGCCAACTTCTCCCTCTGCTCCCCCCTTCTCCAGCTCATGCGCAGTGCGCGCTCTCTCTCTCTCTGAAAAATAAATACAATCTTAAAAAAAAAAAGAGCTATTTGTGACCCAAGCTAGCCAATAGTGGAAGATACTGCCTGAAAAGAAGTAAGCTCCCTGTCAAGTGGTCATCACTTAAATCAGAATTTGAGTAAATGTCTGTATGTAAGCAATGCTATAAATAGATTTCTATGTGACTTCGAACCCAGGGTTCTCTCCAACTCTAAACTTCCCTGATTAACAAGTTAGGAAACAACAGATGTTGGCGAGGATGCAGAGAAAGGGGAACCCTCCTACACTGTTGGTGGGAATACAAGCTGTTGCAGCCATCCTGGAAAAGAGTATGGAGGGACGCTTGGGTGGCTCAGTTGGTTAAGTGACTGCCTTCGGCTCAGGTCATGATCCCGGAGACCCAGAATCGAGTCCCACATCGGGCTCCCTGCTCAGCGGGAAGCCTGCTTCTCCCTCTCTCACTCCCCCTGCTTGTGTTCCCTCTCTCGCTGTGTTTCTCGCTGTCAAATAAATAAAATCTTAAAAAAAAAAAAAAAAAGAGTATGGAGGTTCCTCAAAAAGTTAAAAATAGACCTACCCCTATGACCCAGCAATTGCACTACTGCGTATTTACCCTAAAGATACAAATGTAGTGATCTGAAAAGGTACCTGTACCCCAATGTTAGCGGCAATGTCCACAATAGCCAAACTATGGAAAGAGCCCAGATGTCCATCAACAGATGAGTGGATAAAGGTGTGGTATACACACACACACACACACTCACTCACTCACCCACCCCCACACACACCCCCACAGGAGTATTACGCAGCCATCAAAAAATGAAATCTTGCCATTTGCAACGACGTGGATGGAACTAGAGGGTATTATGCTAAGCAAAATAAACCAATCAGGGAAAGACAATTCTCATATGATCTCACTGAATGTGGAATTTGAGGAACAGGGCAGAGGATCATAGGGGAAGAAAAGAAAAAAATGAAACAAGACCAAACCAGAGAGGGAGACAAACCATAAGAGACTCTTAATGTCAGCAAACAAACTGAGGGTTGCTGGAGTGGAGCGGGGTGGGAGGGTGGGGTGGCTGGGTGACGGACACTGGGGAGGGCATGTGCTGTGGGGAGTGGGGAGCTTGTTTCTCCTTCTCCAGCTCCCCCATGTTTGTGTTCCCTCTCTCATTATCTCTTTCTATCAAATAAAATCTAAAAAAAAAAAAAAAGATTCAGTTCAGGTGCAGAATGCTCCCCCTTGCCCCCCCACACCTTACCATCACACAACTAAAGGCCTATTTATACTAGTCCTTTTACCCAAAACATCATGTTCAGCCATCAAGAAAATAAAAGGGTGTACTGAAAGGCAAAAAAACACAGTTTGAAGGGACAGAGCAAGCATCATTCCAGACAATGTATGGTGGAGTTATCAGACCGGGTATTCAAAACAACTATTCTTGGGGCGCCTGGGTGGCTCAGTTGGTTAAGTGACTGCCTTCGGCTCAGGTCATAATCCCGGAGACCCGGGATCGAGTCCCACATCGGGCTCCCTGCTCTGCAGGAAGCCTGCTTCTCCCTCTCTCACTCCCCCTGCTTGTGTTCCCTCTCTCGCTGTGTTTCTCGCTGTCAAATAAATAAAAAATCTTTAAAAAATAAAACAACTATTCTTAATATGCTGAGGGCTCTAATGGATAAAGTAAACAGCACGCAAAGACAGATAGGTAATGTAAACAAAAAGATGGAAATCATAAGAAAGAATCAAAAAGAAATACTAGAGGTCAAAAACACTTTAACAAAACTGAAGACTGCCTTTGATGGGCTTTTTAGTAGACTGGACACAGGCTAGGAAAGAATCTCTGAACTTGGGGGCACCTGGGTGGCTCAGTTGGTTAAGCATCTGCCTCGGCTCAGGTCATGATCTCAGGGTCCCGTGATCAAGCCCCATATTCAGCTCCCTGCTCAGTGGGGAGTCTGCTTCTCCTTCTCCCTCTGCCTCTCCCCCTGCTTGTGCTCCATCCCTCCGTCAGATAAATAAATAAAATCTAAAAAAAAAAAAAAAAAAAGAACTTAGATCTTGAAATAAATAAATAAATAAAAATAGTCTTAAAAAAAAAAGATTCAGCTCAGGCACCATTTCCCCCTGAGGTCTTTTCTGACCACCACACCTCCAGGTCGGGCTAAATACCTTCCCTTTTCACATCTCAGGGTATTCAGTGCTCTCCTCTACCACTGCACATTATATGAGAATCATTTATCTTTAAGTCTGTGTCCATGACTAGACCATGAGTTCCTTGAGGGCAGGATGTTACCCTGCTCATCTTTTCTCCCATGGAGTGTGCTGGACACAGAGTCAGCATTTAGTAAGTACTTACTGAGGCGAAGAAAATGTTATGTCGCTGACTCGGACATTACCTTGAAGAATATGCAGCTTTTTTTTTTTTTTAAGATTTTATTTATTTATTTGACAGAGAGAAACACAGCCAGAGAGGGAACACAAGCAGGGGGACTGAAAGAGGGTGAAGCAGGCTTCCCGCCAAGCAGAAAGCCCGATGTGGGACTCGATCCCGGGTCTCCAGGATCGTGACCTGAGCTGAAGGCAGCTCCTTAACCAACTGAGCCACCCAGGCGCCCCTGAATATGCAGCTTTTAAAGCATATGAAAAGGTGCAAGAAAGTGTCTGCCAGAATGAAGCTGGACACTGCTGGGTTAACTCCTGAGTTTCAGCTTCCCATCGCATCACCAGTCTTTTGGGATTCCTGTTGCTAAGTCCTATTCCTGGCTTTAATTCCAGCCTCTGTTCCCTTCAGCTCTATGGTCCCCTTCCTTGAGGCTGAAAATCGACCTTGACTTTATTCATCCACCATTTACCAAAAAATATTCATTATTCCAGACACTTCCTAGCCCTGGGATTACAAGGGGAAATGAGGCAAGGCTCCTGCCTAGAACACATATTGAATTAGGGAAGGAGGCTTGTAAACAAAGCGTTCAAAGAGGGAGAAGAACAGTACAGTAGAAACATCCATGTTCTCTTGGCTTCGGAATTCAGGGGTTTAGCTTGAGAGAGAGCCTGAAAATCCATGATATAAGGACTTGTAATTTTAAGAAGGTGGAAACTGGAATGAAAATCTCCTCAAGGTTGGTGGGCAATGAAAGTAATGCAGTCAGCCAGAAAGCAAGGCCCAGATGCCTAGATAGGGAGTGAATTTCAGCCTGGCACTGGGATTCTTTACTTCTCCTCAAACATATTGTTACAGTCATAAGAGAGATCAAGTGATTGCTTAAAAATTTCAAGAACATTTCGTCAGAAAATTATAAGCTGTTATGCAGTTCTCAAAAATGGAGTGTTCTCAAAGACCAAAATTTTCTCATAAATGTCAAGGATATATTATATATACTTAAGGATAAATTTATCAAATACGTAAACCTACATAATATTTCTGAGAGAAATTTAAGATCTAAAATAATGGCAAAGTAAACAGTAATCATCAATCTGGGGTACCTGGCTGGATCAGTCGGTTAAGCATCCGACTCTTAGTTTTGGCTCACAATCTCAGGGTCCTGGGATATAGCTCCATGTTGAGCCCGAGTTGAGCTCGCCAATTGGGCTCTGGCTCAGCAGGGGGTCTGCTTGAGCTTCTCTCTCTTCCTCTCCCTCTGCCTCTCCCAACCCCTCCCCCGTGCACACACTCTCAAATAAATAAGGCTTTAAAAATAAAATCTTAAACAAAAAATCCATTAATCAGAAACTCAATATTGTCAAGGAGTCAATTCTCTCCAAACTGATGTATAGATTCAATGCATCTCCAACAGAATTTCAAAAGGCCGCTAGTAAAAATTGATGAGTTCATTCTAAAATTTATATGGATATACAAAAGACCTAGAACACTCAAAAAAATTTTGAAAAAGAAGATAGCTGGGGGACTTAACACTATCTAATCTCAAGAGTTACTGCATAGTTACAGTAATTAAGACTGTTTAGTACTGGTGTAAAAGTAGATCTAGAGATGGATAGAAAAGAATATATAGTCTGAAATTGACCCACAGTTACATAGTCAATTGTCTTTCAGCAAAGGGGCCAAGATAATTCAGTGGAGAAAAGAAAGGTTTTTCAAGAGACAGGGCCTGGAACAATCCCATATCCATATGCAAAACAGTTTTGTTCCTCACTTCACACCACACAAAAATCACCTTTAAAAAGATTACTATCTGAAATATAAAAGCTAAAATTATAAAAACTTTTAGAAGAAGAAATTCACTGTAACAGTAGGCAAAGTTTTCTTTCTTTCTTTCTTTCTTTCTTTCTTTCTTTCTTTCTTTCTTTCTTTCTTTCTTCCAAGATTTTATTTATTTATTTGACAGAGAGAAAGTATAGCAGTGGGAGAGGCAGAAGCAGGCTCGTCACTGAGCAGGGAGCCCCACGTAGTCCTTGATCCCAAGACTCTAGGATTGTGACCTGAGCCCAAGACAGAGGAGGCTTAACCCACTGAGCCACTCAGGTGCCCCAAAGATTTCTTAAATAGGACACAAAAGCACAGACCATAAATGAAAAAAAAAAAAGATAAATTGTATTTTGTCAAAGTTAAAAATTTTGTTCTATGAAAGATACTGTTAAGAAAGTGAAAACTCAGGGCAAATGGGTAGCTCAGGGGGTTAAGCGTCTGCCTTTGGCTCGGGTCATGATCTCATCCTGGTATGGAGGCCTGAGTCAGGGTCCCTGTTGTGTGCATGCTTTCTCTCTCTCTCAAATAAATAAAATCTTAAAAAAAAAAAAGAAAATGAAAACTCTGTACTTGTCTTGGTGAACACTGAGTTATGTATGGAATTGCTGAATCACTATATTGTACACCTGAAATTATCACACTATATGTTAACTATACTGGGATTAAAATAAAATAATAATAATAAAGAAAACTTAAGCTAAGGATTGGGAGAAAAATGTTTGAAATACATACATTTGACAAAGACTTTATAGTTAGAATATAAACTCAGTAGTAAGACAACCTAATTATTTTAAGGAACAAAAGAGTTGAACAAGAACTTGGCAAAAGAAAATATGTAAGTGGCCAAAAGAATATGAAAAGATGCTTAATATTATTAATAATCAGGGAAATGCAAATTAAAATCACAGTGAGGGGGCGCCTGGGTGGCTCAGTCACTGGGCTTCTGCATTTAGCTCAGGTCATGATCCCAGGGCCCTGGGATTGAGCCCCACATCAGGCTCCCTGCTCAGTGGGGCACCTGCTTCTCCCTCTCTCACCTCCCCTGCTTGTGTTCCCTCTCTTGCTGTGTCTCTGTTAAATAAATAAATAAAATCTTTAATAAATAAATAAATAAATAAATAAATAAATAAATATCACAGTGAGAGATCACTACTTACCCATTAGAATGGCTACTATTAAAAAGATCGACAATATCATGTGTTGTCGAGGAGCCACAGCAACTGGAGCTTTTACACACTGCTTGGGGGTATAAAATGAAAAATCATCTTCTTTTAAAAAAATTTTTATTTAGGGGCACCTGGGTGGCTCAGTTGGTTAAGCGACTGCCTTCGGCTCAGGTCATGATCCCCAAGACCAGGGATCGAGCCCCACATCGGGCTCCCTGCTCAGCAGGAGGCCTGCTTCTCCCTCTCTCACTCCCCCTGCTTGTGTTCCCTCTCTGGCTGTGTTTCTCTCTGTCAAATAAATAAATAAATCTTTTTAAAAAATTATTTATTTATTTATTTGAAAGAGAAGGCATGAGAGGGAGGAGGGTCAGAGGGAGAAAGAAATCCTCCGCTGAGCAGGGAGCCCGATGGGGATTCCATCCCGGGATTCCAGGATCATGACCTGAGGTGCCCCTGAAAAATCACTTTGAAAAGCAGTTGGGGAGTTTATTATAACAGGAAACATGCACTTGGAATTTAACTAGAAATTCTGTTCCTAGATATTTATCAAAAAAAGTGAACACACACACCTTCACGAAGACTTCTACATGAGCTTTCATCTTAGTATTATTCATTGATTAGCAAAGCTACAAACAAACCAAATGTTAACAGTGGACTGGATAAACAAATCATAGACTAGCCATACAACAAAATACGATTCGACAATAAAAAGGAATATATCCAACAGCACGGATGAATCTCAAAAATATGTTAAACAGAAGAAGCCAGAAATGAAAGAGCACCTAATGTATGATTCCATTTTTATGGAATTGTAGAAAAGGCAAAAAACTAAAGTGGCAGAAAATAAATCAATGTTTGGTCATGTCAAAATGACTCAGGCAACTTGAATAGGGTCCTGCCCCCCTCAATAAGCCTAATAATTACAGTGGAATAACACATACCAAATGTAGTTCAGTTTCAATTCATGATTTTGTAGTGATACAAAAACATACACCCACATGTTGTTTACAAAAATAAGACCATGACAAATTAAAAATTGTTAGTCATGGAAGCAACAATGCTGTTATAATACTGAATATATATATATATATATATATATATATATATTTTAAGATTTTATTTATTTGACAGAGAGAAACACAGCCAGAGAGGGAACACAAGCAGGGGGAGCGAGAGAGGGAGAAGCAGGCTTCCTGCTGAGCAGGGAGCCCAATGTGGGACTCGATCCGGGGTCTCCAGGATCATGACCTGAGCTGAAGGCAGTCGCTCAACCAACTGAGCCACCCAGGCACCCCAATACTGAATATATTTTTAAAATATTTTATTTATTTGTTAGAGAGAGAACACACACACAAATGGGAGTGGGGTGGCAAGCAGAGGGAGAAGCAGACTCCCTGCTGAGCAGGGAACCTGCCGTGGGACTCAATTCAAGGACCCAGGACTTGATCCCAGGACCGCAGGAACTGAAGGCAGATGTTCAACCAACTGAGCCCCCAGACATCCCAATACTGTATATATATTTTACTGTATTTCTAACATTTGGCCTGACTCCAGAGATTTTAAAGTGAAGAAATATTTATTTAATGTATGGTTATTGAGGTAAATGAAAATGTGTTTATTTGTGAGGATATAAGCAAACTTGTTTTCTTAGTTCAAAACATTTTTTTAATGTTTTAACAATGCACAACACTTTGAAACTTTTTTTTATAAACCATCGGATCTTGGGTTCGATCCACAGAAACTCCCTGAATTCACACATGTCCATTCTCAAACCACATCACTTTCCCTCCTTCTTTTCACATTTGAAATGCCAGGTCCTCTGAAATCTCCCAGTTTCATTACTCTAAGTAATGAAATGCCAAGCAGTCTCCTAAATTCCAGGCCACTTGGGTAGTATTTTGACACTTCTCATTCTCAAAGTCCTAGATTTACATTAGATCCCCTTTACTTTTGCCCATTTGAGGACTCCCATCAGTCCACAGACATTTTGTCAGATTTATATATTTTCTCCCTTTAGGGTAGCATTTAATCAATCTGGAAACCAGCCTAAAGAATCTGGATGGATTCGTAAAACCCATCATCGTTAATGGAAAAACAACTTGAAGCACGAGCTCTCTGGTTAGTTTTCAGTCAGTCCGTGTCATAGTCAGAAAAATTGTTTTTACCTCTCACCAATTGGGACTATATGGAAAACACAGACTCTGAAGGGGACCCTGGGGAAGGGGAGCTTGTGTGTGAGAAGTGAGGAGTGATATAGAATGTGAATGCCATCAGAATTACGTTCCTGAATGTAACTGGGAAGAGGGTGGAAATTTAGAGCTAGAAAGGACCTTAGCAATCATTTATTTGGTCCATTATTTTTATCTTACAGAGTAAGAAACAAAGGCTTGAAAAGTAAAATAGGAGTATCCTGCAGACAAGACCCCAGGGCATCCCGAAGCCTAGTTCAGGCTCTTTTCCACTGTACCACTTGCCTATTTTTGAAAATGATCTATTTAAAAAGCTAAAACAGACAAATTCAGGATAACAAGCTCTTCACACATTTCAGGGTTTGGGGACATTGAGATTTTGCCAAAACACTAAAAACTGCCTGAGCTGTAAAGGTATTTAAACATTTGCAGAAGCTAGTTTAACAAGGTCTAGTATTTCCCAGGGGTACACCTCCCTTGTTTACATTTCTTAATTAAAAAGTTGAAAACAGGGCGCCTGGGTGGCTTAGTGGGTTAAGCCTCTACCTTTGGCTCAGGTCATGATCTCAGGGTCCTGGGATGGAGGCCTGCTTCCAGCTCTCTGCTCAAGAGAGCCTGCTTCCTCCTCTCTCTGCCTCCCTCTCTGCCTACTTGTGATCTCTCTCTCTCTCTGTCAAATAAATAAATAAAATCTTTAAAAAAAAAAAAAAGCTGAAAACAGAAAAGGTGGGAGACCATGGGTTCCACCCAGGCACAAAATCAACCTTTGATCATTCATTCCTCATTTAGCAATATTTAATATCTACTGTGAATGAGGCACTGTGCCAGGTGCTGGGAAACCAAAGAACACAGTCCCTGCTCCCTAAGAGCTTACACTATAGCAGTGAGGACAGAGTATTAAAGTACATTAAAGTGTGTTGAATGTTACAACTGGGGAAATGCCAGATTCCGGGGATTTATCCCCTGGGAATAATTCAAGCTGTTTCTCTTCTGTTATCAACATATTTCTGGGCTGCCTCTTGAGTTCCCCAAACATGAATTCTTTTCAATAGAACACTTAAAACAGCAAACATTTACTAAGCACGTACTGGTGTGCCACACAGTGTATGAACATCTGCAAGAAAATTCCAAGGTAAATTAACAATGTAAAAGTCATCCTATACAAGGACAAAATTATTTTGGATTATAGATGCGTGGTAAATGTAGTATCACTTGACAGCACAGGTGAGCTGAAAAACAATTTGATATATCTTTATTTTTACAGTAGTAACAGGTTTTGTCAGCAAAATTCCCATGGTCCCTTTGCCCCCACATCATTTCAGAGCGCTGGAAGGCTCTACCTACTATCTGGCATAGGTCTGAACCAGGTCTGTCCAGCCTTAAAGGGCCAGCTCCGGGATGTGCTCTTACCAAACGTCTTGTCTTGCCGCCATAAGCCTGCGTACATCTCTCGCCCTCCCTCTCTACTCTTATAGGTCCCGCATTTATACAGCATTTAGCATGTACTCTTTTTAGTCTTAACTTTGTATATGTATGTGTTCCCCTAAACTGGATGGACTGTTAAGGAAATAACTGACTCGCCAGCCCCCTAAGATATCACCTTAAGAGGCGCTCCCCCTCATCCGTACATTCATCACAGCAACAGAAATTCCACTTATAATGTAGCTGACTGCCTCATTAACCTTGGGGCCCCATTTCCCTCCCAGTTGCAGCAATCTGATTTATTCCACGGGTGAAGAAAGAAGCCAGGTTGGCTGGGTGGGAGAGGAATGGCGTCAGTGTGAGGTCACGCCACATTGTCCCGAATGCCATCTTCATTCCGCGGCGACATTAACGTGGGATTGAGAGATGCAGCCGGAGGAAAGATATTTTGCACCTCAAGCGGACTACATGCAAAAAGAGGGCAGGACAGAGAACAATGCGGGGAGCCTCGCGGGGCGTGGCAAGGAACCAGGGCGCCAGCAGCGAGCGCCAGCCGATAAGGAAGGCGGGCAGCGAGAAGCCACGCGGAGGCCGCGCAGGACGAGGCGGGACTTCCGGAAGCCATTTGCTTGAGTGGCAGGGGAACCGGAAGTGGGGGCGCTGCTTCTGGTGCTGGGGCCGGAGGAGGGACGCGCCGGAGCGGGGCCGCCGGGACCGAGGGAGCGACAGACGCGCCACCCGCCGACGCCGCAGCCGCTTGGGGCCCACACGGACCCTCTGCCTGAGTGAGTGCAGCCAGGGTCGCGGGGACCCGGCGGCTTAGAGGTGGGGGTCGGAAGGGCCTGCGATTTGTTATTGTGAGAGGCCCGCGACCTCCCCTCCCCCACGGTCCGGGCCCCTCCCCCGCGCCACCCTCCCCTCCCCGCCGACCCTCGGGGGCCCTCGCGCGCGCGCCTTCTCCGCGTCCCAGCGCTGCTTCCCCAATCGCCGGCACTGTCTCCGGCACCCCCGGACCGCTCGCCACCCCCCTTAGAGCCTCCCGCCGGCACCCCACCCCCAAACCTGCGGACTCGGCTGGGCCGCTAGCCTCGTCTCCACGCGCCTTTCCCGGGGGGAAGGGTTGGGGAGGTAGGATTAAGGTGGCGGGGCGGCGGTCCCTACCCGACCCACCCCCTGCAGCAGGCCTCTTTGCCCTCCGGCTCGCTGTGGCGCCGCCGCCAGCCCGGTTTGTAGCAACTCCTCTGCCTCCGGTCTCAGCTGTTGCCTCTTCCCTCTATCCCGGCGCCCGAACCTCTGACCCTCCCTTCCCTTTCCCCTGTCGGAGAGGCCCAGACCCGTTGCTCCGTGGTTTGTTGGCTGGGCACTTTTTCCTCTCCTTTTCCTCTCCTTTTTTTTTTTTTGAAAAATTTCAACTCTTGAGAAACTTCTCCGTTTCCTCTACTGTATTCAAAAACCCGCAGACTGTCACGGCTCCGAAGGGATTATTTCTTAGAGGGTCATGTAGTCCAGCATCTCATTTTAGAGATGAGGCCCAGCAAGGTTGGCGATTTGCCCAAGGTCAACCAGCTGTTTAAAAAGGCGAATGGACAAATTTTCTCAGGTTTTTTTTTTTTTTTTTTTACCACGTCCATCCGTGTCCCTTTACCATACCAGATGGAGACTTTCTGGCCTACAGGTTTTTGCGATGTACCCGTTGCATGGTGACTCACTGTTGTGCTTCCCATAGCTCTCAAGCCTGCGTTGCTTTCCATGATTTACGCACAAACCCTAAATAAGAAAAGCAAACACTTCAAGCTCTGGCCTCTTTTTTAGAGCGTGGCTGCAGAGAAAAGGGAAGATCATCTGCATCCACTCTACGATCTCATTTTGTACAGTTTTAAATTGGGGCGAGGGGGATAGAGGGGTAAAGGTGTGGAGAAAGAAGGAAAAAATACAGAGTATTGTCTCTCCTGAGCATTTGAATACAGCTTTGCCTCGGAGAAGCCTTGGTTCTTCAGATTCTCCTGGGCACATTGTTCTGATATAAAGGTTGCCTCCTTGTGGGGGAGCAGGGGAGGAGTAGGAAATCATTGTGCTTTAATTTGTTGGCTTAGGCGGGCATTTGATAATAAATTATGGATGTGCTGGAACCCAGGGACCCACCCGCCAGCCCGCTGAGGCAGGGCATTCTGGATGAGGCTTTTCTTCCCATTCAGAATAACTCTGCCAACTCCTTCTGAAACAAAATGAAGAGTCTTGGGTCAGAGTGGACACATTCTAAATCTTTTAATACTTGGTGCAACTTTTCTCCTCCCTGTTTCCTGGATAAACTAAAGATCCAGCTGAGCTTGAGAATTTATATTTCTTTGTTGTTGGAACTGGTGTCTGACTAAACATGCTACACCAGCTACACCACATATTGGTGTAAGAATCTGGAAATTTTGATATTCACTGTCATAGTCCAAGTTAAGGTAGAAAGAAGATAGAAAATGCTGAAAAATTGGGAAATGCTGTGCAAGTTGCTTACTCATTTTTCCAAAGAATTTACATTTTAACGGACAGATTCCCTGGAATCATCTCTTCTGGTAAATTAGCGAAACTTTTGTTCTTCAGACCTTTATCTCCATTCTGCTTGGTTTCTCTAACTGAACCTGCTGTTTATGATCAGAAGTTAGTAACTTAAAATAATCCCCCCCAAAGGGATTATTATGAATCGGGAAGGTAGCATGGGAGTCAGGATCCACCTTCCTATTGGTACTTCTTTTATTATGTTACTGATTACAGCTTCACTATTCCCAGTACTGCTGTGTGTGGTATTGCTCTGAGGCAGGAAACCTACAATCATTTAGGTTAGTCCTGTAACAGGCTGTACTCTGGATAGCTCCTGATTCATTCATTTCGCTTATAAAGAATACAACAGCTTACTTCATTTGGCTCCCAAATTATTTGCATCTTCTAAATGCATAGATCCCTAGACTATACATTTCCAGTTTCGGTCCCAGGAGATGGCATGGGTTTGTGCCTCAGGTTTTCTTTACCTGCTCTTTAAGGAGATTACCAAGCCATAGCCATCAGTAAAACTGAGAGCTACTTTGTGTTTTGAGAATTTGACTTGGCAAAACAATACAAAATCCAAGTGTTCGAAGGCACAAAGAAATTTTGCTCAGATACTTTGCCCTTGTTGAAGAGGAAGGGTGACCTCGTATTCATAGTTAAGGGGGAAAAAAAAGACTAGCTAATTGGGAATATTTTGCAATCTTCTCTCAATTCTATCTGCCTGGTAGCCTCAGATAAGTGACATCTTTTCCCTCAGTTTCTCTGTCCCTATTTCTTCATTTTGCCCATGAAGAAATTTAGTACCGAGATGAAAGTATTTTGCTCAGGGTATCGGGATGCCATTAAATTTGGTTAGTAATCATAAGGTATATAAGTGAGTCAAATTAGTAAATGAGAATTTATCATGTCTTTTCCATATAGAATCTACCATCCTTTGCTCAAGAATGACAGGCTTTGGAGGACATTCTTTAAATTTCACTGAGCTTCAGTTTTATTAAAATAAAGCGTTTAGCACAGTGTCTTGTAAATACTAAGTTCTTAATTTTAATTGTGATTATTCTTTTACAACGGTTATTTTACCTGAACTCTGAAAATCCATAGTAGTAAATTGAATCCTCGATCCAGAAAGATTTTAGAGCTTAAATAGACCATTGGTCTTGAAAGTGGAGTATGTGCAGTCCCTGGGGGTTACAGAAGATGAACCACTGGAATACAGGAAACAATTCAGAACTTCTTTTTACATTTTTTTTTTATGTAAAAGGAAAGAGTAAACTTGACTAATATTTAATGTATAGATTAACAGTAACTCATACATTTAATTTAAAAGTAAATATATATAATAGGACACATTTCAGAAAGATTCTAGAACATTAAAGATGTTTGGGCTCCACAAATCTGGACCAGTCTTCACTCATATGCTTTAGTTCACTTTATGCTTTCTTGTTAGGGGTTCAGCTTGCCTCTCTTTGACTCTCCGTTGGGGGAATCTGTGACAGACAGGCCATGTCATTTTGTTAGTCATAATTCTTAAAAATTTGTCTAACTGTACATTCTGGCCCTACCTTTCTAATTGAGGACATGCAAAATAAGCTTAATATCTCCTCTTAGTAACCTTCAAATAGTTTGACAGTTATTTACGTTCTGTCCTCCTCTTCCCTGACCAGTTTTTCTACAGATTATAAACGTACCTATTTCATTCAACTGTAATATGACAGGCTTTCAGTTTCTTACCAGCTTGACTCCCTTCCTCTGGACACCCTCCAGTTTGTCAAAATTCTTTAAGCTTTTCAAGATCTGAATATGGTATCCCGAGAACTGAAATGAAGTTGAAGTGCCTGCATTTTATCTTTTAAGTGATGAGATATATTTGAATACATGTTATTATGAAGGTACCTTATATTCAGTTTGTCACTCTTGTTCTTTAAACAATCCCCAGGAACAATAGTTTCAATTATATAATCATATAGTGAGAATAGGGCAGATTATTTTTCTCTGTTTCAGTCGTGGTCTCTGAGTTAATTTTGTGTCAGTTAACTTTCACCTCAAAAATACCTAACATGTTAAGTGTCTCTCCATGCAGTAAAACAAATGAGAACAAACTAATGAAAGAGTTGCGTTTTTCAAATTAAAGGGCGCCTGGGTGGCTCAGTGGATTGAGTGTCCAACTCTTGGTTTCAGCTCAGGTCATGATCTCATGGTCCTGGGATCCAGCCCAAGTTGGGTTCCCTGCTCAGCAGGGAGTCTGCTTGAGATTCTCTCTCCCTCCTCTTGCCCTCTATTAATAAATAAATCTTTAAAAAAGATTCTGGGGCAACAGGGAGGCTCAGTCAGTTAAGTGTCTGCCTTTGGCTCAGGTCATGATTCCAGGGTTCTGGGATCCCCATTTGGCAGAAAGCCTGCTTTTCCATCTCCCTCTTCGTGCCAGTCCCCCTGAGCGTGTGCACTCCCAAACACACACACTCTCTCTCTGTCAAATAAATAAAACCTTTTAGAATATATTGATTTTTAAAAAAAGATTCTCTCTCCTTTCCCTCTGCCCCTCCCCCCTTTTAAAAAAAGGAAAGAAGAAAATCTATTTAAAAATTTAAGAAAGAGCCTTTGAATTAGTGGAAAGTGAAGCTGTTTTTGTTTGTTGCTTTACTTCTTTTTTTTTTTTTTTTTTTTTTTAAAGATTTTATTTATTTATTTGACAGAGAGAAACACAGCCAGAGAGGGAACACAAGCAGGGGGAGCGAGAGAGGGAGAAGCAAGCTTCCCGCCGAGCAGGGAGCCCGATGTGGAACTCGATCCCGGGGCTCCAGGATCATGACCTGAGCCGAAGGCAGTCGCTTAACCAACTGAGCCACCCAGGCGCCCCTGTTGCTTTACTTCTTTACTTTTTTTGTAATTTTGAAATCCATAAGTGGGAAAATTTGGTTGCCCCTTGTCTGTTTTAAGGCTAATACAGCTGTTTGATCAGCAGGGAAGAAAGCTTTTTTTAAAATTGAAACTGTTATTAAGCGCCATGTCAGATTTAACATGAATAGCTAGACTTCAATCTAGAATTGAACTTAGACCCAAAGAAACTTTTGTGTAGAACATATAGAATGTTTTCTTAGTTTAAAACCAAAAGCAGGGCCCCTGGGTGGCCCAGTGGGTTAAGGGTCTGACTCTTGGTTTTGGCTCAGGTTCGTGATCTCATGGTCATGAGATCGAGCCCCAAGTGGGCTCCGAGCTCAGTGAGGACTCTGCTAAATTTTCTCTCTCTCTCTTCCTATGTGTGCGTGCACGTGCTCTCACTCTCTCTCTCTCAAATAAATAAAATCTTCAAAAAAATTAATTTGTGGGGCACCTGGGTGGCTCAGTTGGTTAAGCGACTGCCTTCGGTTCAGGTCATGATCCCGGAGACCCGGGATCGAGTCCCACATTGGGCTCCCTGATCGGCAGGAAGCCTGCTTCTCCCTCTCTCACTCCTCCTGCTTGTGTTCCCTCTCTGGCTGTGTTTCTGTCAAATAAATAAAATCTTTAAAAATAAATAAATAAATAAAAATTTTAAAAAATAAAAAAAATTAATTTGTTTTAAAGATTTTATTTATTTATTTATTAGAGACATAATGAGAGAGAGCACAAGAGGCAGGAGAGGGAGAAGAAGGCTCCTCACAGGGCAGAGAGCCTGACTCTGGGCTCTGTCCTAGGACCTGGGGATCATGACCTGAGCCAAAGGCAGACCCTTAACCAACTGAGCCACTGTGGTGCCCCCAAAATTAAATGTTTCTATATGACTGTTTTAATCCCCTTTAATCCTTTTTTTTGTTTGTTTATGCATCTTTTAATTTTCCCATACTTTTCTTAGGCAATGAAGTTTCAACCAGATACCATAATTTGATTGGAGCTATACAAATTCATCTTGCATTTCTTCCCAATTCTTATATTTTACATGATGTTTTTAACTCCAGGTAGTTTATGTTATTTGAGTGAAATAGTTAGATATAAGGCTTTTTTAGGGAGTCAGCATGCACTGCTTTGTGATTAGGGGGCCAGATGTGATGTAACTGGGGTCAGGCAAACCTGATTTCATTTACTTACTGCACAAATTACTTAAATTATCCTCTTTTTTTTTTTTTGCAAAGATTGGAAGTGGTTTTATATATAAAACTTTCATAGATAGCTGTTTTCTGATAGTTGCAAGTTTTAGTAATCTAAAGAAATACATACTTTTGGTCCCTGACTTAATAATGGTTCTACTTAGGATATTTTGACTTTACAGCGGTGTAAATGCCATATGCATTCAGTAGAAACCATACTTCAGTTTTGAAGTTTGAGGGAGTGGGAGAGAATCTCAGGCAGACTCTTTTTCGGGGAGGGGGGAGATGTAAAGCCATAGAAATTTATAAACTGAAGATACAGGAAAAGCTCTCAAGAGTGAGAGGGGTCCCAACAGAGTTGCCAACTAGGGTCTTAGAGTTGGTCTTTTATAGAAAGCTAACCAGGAAACTTAAATCCTTTTAACATCTCTATTGATAACACCTTCAATGGCTTACTTCCTTTTGGGGGGCTGGTTATTCTTTGTTGGTCACAGGTGATTATCATAGAGATACCCACCCCACGTGCCTAGGGCAGAGTTGAAGGTTTGATCTTTTCCTGGGTTAGGGACATGCATGCAATAAGATCCTCTGGTGATACCCGGCAGTTATCAGTGAGCCAAAGCTCCCCGTCAGCCACATGACCATGAAGGTCAACATCTAATACAGGGACAATCATTCTGTTTATCATGTCCAGTACAGTAGTCAGTAAGTTACGTGAGTATTCAGTATTCTGTCATAAAAAAGCTTTTTGTGTTAGATGATGTTGCCCAATTGTGGACTAATGTAAGTGTTTTGAGCACATTTCAGGCGAGGTAGGTTATGCTATTTGGTAGGTTAGGTGTATTAAATGCATTTTTGACTTGGGCGTTTTTCTTTTTTTTCTTTTAGATTTCTTTATATTTTACAGAGAGCAGTCGAGTAGGGAGAGGGGCAGAGGGAGAGGTGGTGGGAGAGAATCTCAGGCAGACTTTGCTGAGCCTGGAGCCCACACAGGGTTCAATATCAGAACCCTGAGATCGTGACCTGAACTGAAATCCAAAGTCCAACACTTAACCCACTGAGCTACCCAGGTGCCCTGACTCAGGATATTTTTAATTTACAGTGGGTCCAGATGTAATCCTAATGTAAGTTGAGGAAGATCTGTACACAGGGTTTGGATGGTGATTTTTACATTTCTAGTTAGATCCAGGCCTAACCTAAGCCTAATTTTCTCAGACCTAGTGTCATTTAGAGTGGAACTAATTGGTTAAAACATTGATTTGGTTCTGTAATGTATTTTTCATGAATGAAGGTCTGCTTTCACATTTAGAGCTTTGTTACTTTCTGATTCTGAAAAATTACTGCTTTGGCAAACTAGCGTGTTTTGTTTACTCAGTAAATACTTATTGAATGAATAGAACTCAATCCTCTTTCAGAGAAAGCTTAGCTGTATTTGGTGATAACAAGGGAAAGAAAAAGAATGGTCCTCTCTTTAAACCACAAAACCCCAGATGTTTTTCTGTTTTTCATCATCCTTTGTATATGCCAAGTGATTTCGTGCTCCTGACATCTCTAGTATATATTCTCCAGAATTGATTGAAAACAGTCTGGGGGCGCCTGGGTGGCTCAGTTGGTTGAGCAACTGCCTTCGGCTCAGGTCATGATCCCGGAGACCCGGGATCGAGTCCCACATCGGGCTCCCTGCTCGGCGGGAAGCCTGCTTCTCCCTCTCTCACTCCCCCTGCTTGTGTTCCCTCTCTGGCTGTGTTTCTCTCTGTCAAATAAACAAAATCTTAAAAAAAAAAAAAAAAGAAAGAAAGAAAGAAAGAAAACAGTCTGGTGTCTTTGTCTTTCTAGATTATCATTTCTAGGTTTTCTGAATTTCGCTTACTCCTTCACTGTCAGATTCTATTTAGGCTCATCATCAATAATATTTTCTTGAAGGATATCTATCAAAAATAAAATACCTAGTAAATATTTGTCAAACACCTGTGCCAAGGGGCACCTGGGTGGCTCAGTGGGTAAGTGTCTGCCTTTGGCTTAGGTCATGATCCCTGAGTTCCAGTATCGAGCCCCCAAATCGGATTCCTGCTCTCTGGGAAGCCTGCTTCTCCCTCTCTCACTCCCCCTACTTGTGTTCCCTCTCTAGCTGTGTTTCTCCCTGTCATTTAAATAAATTAAATCTTAAAACAAAAAAAACGCTCAAAACCAGTGCCAAAGCCTATGACTAGTTTTGTCACAATCTGTAGTAGTACATTTTAGTAACTAGTGGATTCTAATCATAGCTATGGCAGTTCTCCGGTGTCTTAACTGGAGCGGCCTAAAAGGCTATAATGCAGCTTTCAATGAACTCGTAAGTGTCTAATCCCTTGTGCCATTTGGTACTTATATTAACGTGTAATCATGAAAAATTAATACAGATGTAAGGTATGTACTTGGAGCAGATTTTTTTCAGTGTAATGTACTATTCCTAAGTGATATTCAGACCTGTCTGGAAGCTTAAGGATGCTTGATAGTCATGGGACTTCTGCAGTCATGTCTTAGAACTCATGTTACTGAAAATCAACTCCAGTTGTTTCATTTCTAGGCAAAACCCCAATGAGACTTTAATTATTCTTTTTTTTTTTTTTTTTTTTTTTTTTTTTTGAGATTTTATTTATTTGACAGAGAAAACACAGCCAGAGAGGGAACACAAGCAGGGGGAGTGAGAGAGGGAGAAGCAGGCTTCTCGCTGAGCAGGGAGCCTGATGTGGGGCTCGATCCCTGGTCTCCGGGATCATGACCTGAACCGAAGGCAGTCGCTTAACCAGCTGAGCCACCCAGGCGCCCCGAGACTTTAATTATTCTTTAAAACCTAGCATGTAATATTTAAGTGGTAACAGATGTTCCTGTTAATGAATGAAACATGACATAGACATTTGTCCCCTCAGGTATAGAATGAGCCAAGGAGACTCAAACCCAGCAGCCATTCCACATGCAGCAGAAGATATTCAAGGAGATGACAGATGGATGTCTCAGGTAAAAGGAAGTGCATATGTATTGTTCACCCAAGATGAGTCTCTTTAGTTTTCCAGAGTCTTTTGACCAAAGCCACAAAAGTGCATTTTTTTATGGTCAGTAGGAATCATCACTTTAAATAATCTAATGTTATGCTAATGTCACACCTAATCACCAGTCTCATGTTGGACAAGAGGAATATTTTGAAAGCATAGTCATTGCCCCCTGCTCATCTTGAAAGATAACAGTGTCTCCACAACATTCTTTTTTTTTTTTTTGGTAAGCTTTTTATTTCAGAGTAATTTCAAAATTACACAAATACTGCAGAAATTTTAGAAAGAACTCACTGTATCCTTTATCCAGTCCTGCCAATTAATGTTTTGCCACATCTGCCTAAATGTTGTCTGTATCTACTTGTATTTGTATGTGTACATACCAACATTCAGTGTTTTCTAAACCATTTGAGAGGAAGTTACAGTCATCATGCCCCTTCACCCCTAAATATTTCAGTGTATTTTCTAAGAATAAGGTCATTTTCTTACACAACTACAGAGTAGTTATTAAAGTCAGGAAATTTAACATTGATATTATGCCATGTTCACATTTCTCCATTTGTCCCAATGTTTTTATGTCAGTTTTCCTCCCATTGCATTCTGTTGTCCTGTCTCTTTATTCTCCTTTACTTTGAAATATTTCTTAGCCTTTGTTTTTCATGACACTGACAGTTTGGAATATAGGCCATTTATTTTGTGAAATGTTCCTCAATTTGGGTTTATCATTTTCCTCCTAATCAGGAGTCAGATTACACATTTTTAGCAGGCTATCAGTGAAGTGATGTCCTCAGTGCATCACATAGAAGGTACATGATGATGGTTTGTCTCATTGGTGATACTAACTTTGATCACTTAAGATGTTGACCTACACCAATTCTTATTTATTATGGTATGGACTCATAGTTCCTATTCTTTCCAGTGGGTTATATATAACCCATTGTAATTTTGAGGCTCATGTCCCAGGTTTAGCAAGGGGGAATCCTCTCAGACCAGCTCCTGTGTCATCTTGATGTGTCCCATTGTAGCACTGTATCTTCTTTGTATTCTTAACTGCCTTTTAATAAGCTGTTACCACTTAACTATAACCTTATTTAATCTTCATATATTGATTTCCAGCCATATTTCCTCTTTGGAATAACAAGTTCTGTATGATTTTAAGTGCCCAGAGTTTTGCATTTTAGTATTTAATGATTCTGTTTATACTCTGTAGTTATACAACTGTACTCTTCTGTTTTTGTTTTTCAGACTTAAAAATCAGTCTGTCAACTAGTTTATTTTGAGTGGTAGTACTTTTTTTTTTACTTTTCTTATATAAATCAGCTGCATGGTTATTCTTACTTAATCTTCCTAGTTTGTTTATATCTTTTTTTTTTTTTTTTTTTTTTTTTTTTTTTTTTTTTTTTTTTTTTTTTTTTTTTTTTTTTTTTTTTTTTTTTGGCAGAGAGAGACAATGCACAAAGGGGAGCAGCAGGCAGAGGGAGAGGGAAAAGCAGGTTCCCCAATGACAGGGAGCCTGGTGCAGGGCTTGATCCCTGAGCCGAAGACAGACACTTAACTGATTGAGCCACACAGGCACCCCAGTTTGTTTATATCTTAAAAAGTATTATGAAATCCACTAACTGTCTGTGTATTTACCACTCATCCTAAAAAAATAAAATATTACCAATAGAATTGATGTTCTGTGTATACCCCTCATTGATCATTTTCTTTCTCGTCTCCCTCCCTACGCCCAAGCCAGTATCCTAAATTTGGTGAGGGTTTTTTTCATGTGTTACATGCTAGATATATAAATTTTCTAAACTGTATGCATAGTATTTTTGCATGCTTTTAAACGTTTTGTAAATAGTATGTTTTTGAATATTTTTCTGCACTGTATCATACATGTTAAAAGTATAGCTATAGTTTTTTTCCTCCTTATTTTATTTTATTTTTTTAAAGATTTTGTTCATTTATTTTAGAGAGCACTGAAGTGGGGTGAGGAAGGACAGAGAGAATCCCAAGGAGACTCCATGCTGAGTGCAGAGCCCGGTGCAGGTCTTGATCCCAGGTCCCTGAGATCATGACCTGAGCCAGCGCTTAACTGACTGAGCCATCTGGGTGCCTCTTTTCTCTCTTTAAATAGTATTTCCTTGCTATGAAACTACCATTTAGGTGCATTTAGGAACATTTAGACCATTTAAAACTTTACTAAAAGTAGTAGCTAAGGGCACCTGGGTGGCTCAGTTGGTTAAGCGACTGCCTTCGGCTCAGGTCATGATCCCGGAGAGCGGGGATCGAGTCCCACATTGGGCTCCCTGCTCGGTGGGAAGCCTGCTTCTCCCTCTCTCACTCCCCCTGCTTGTGTTCTCTCTCTGGCTGTGTTTCTCTCTGTCAAATAAATAAAATCTTTAAAAAAAAAATAGTAACTAAAACTAAATGTCTTTGTTCTTCTTGGCATAAATTAGCAGGCTTTAAATAATTAGCATTGACTAGGAAAAAAACCGTCAAATGGAAGCAATATTCAAAAAAGTTTTTTTTTTAATTTGTATAGAGGGGTAGCTTTACTAAATAAAAAATACATGCTCAGATCTTGGTTTCTTTGGTCCAATGAAAGGAACCAGGGCTGCTTGGAGAAATGATTGCATCTATAGCTGGAACAAAGGAATTAAAAGATGAACCTATAGCATCTTTTGGTGCAAGAGAGCAACTACTCAAAAAAGAAAAGAAAAAAAAAGATGTATGGCAAGAATATCACTGAAGTGAAGTGTCCATAGTACATCTCATAGAAGACACGTGATACTGGCTTGTCTCACTGAGACTCAGTTTGACCACTTGAGGCCAACCTGAAAGAGTAGCCAAATGCAAAGTTGGACAATTTGAGGGACGTAGTAAATCATACTGGTTTATAACTCAAAGGATAAAGTAAATATTCATGAATCCATTTTGCTATAAATAAATGATTGGATAAACAGGGAAAGACAATAATTTTAATTAATGTAGGGGCACCTGGCTGTCTTAGTTGGTAGAGCATGCAACTCTTGATCTTGGGGTTGTGAGTTCGAGCCCTACATTGGGTATAGATATTACTTAAAATAAAATCTTTTTAAATTAATAAATGTAGATGAAGGGAGGGAAAAGAAAACCCTCATTAGAACACCACAGTAATAATTACTGTAGGCAGGGTCCATCAGTGAATACCAAAATTAGTAAGCACACCTTTAGGAGAGAGAGTGTATTTGCCTAGCCTCAGAAGTACCCCCTGAAAATTACCCTGATGGTTTTAACATAAGACCACATTTTTTTTCTTTTTAAGATTTTATTTATTTATTTGACAGAGAGAGAGGAGGAAGCAGAGAGCCCGATGCAGGCCTCCATCCCAGGACCCTGAGATCATGACCTGAGCTGAAGGCAGAGGCTTAACCTACTGAGCCACCCAGGCGCCCAAGACCACATATTTTTTGATACTCCCTCCCTCCAGAAGATAGAACATAACTAATTCCCTCATCGGTGACAGCTGGATTTAGCGTCTGCTTTTTTTTTTTTTTTTTTTAAGATTCTATTTAGTTATTTGACAGAGAGCACAAGCTGGGGGAGCAGCAGGCAAAGGGAGAGGGAGAAGCAGGCTCCCTGGTGAGTAGGGAGGCCCATGCGGGGCTCAATTCCAGGACCCTGGGATCATGACCTGAGCCGAAGGCAGACACTCAACCTAATGAGTGACCCAAGCTCCCCTAGTATCTTGTTTTTAACAAATACAGTATGGGAAGGAAAAATAACTATATAGTGGAGAAACCTGGCAAACACCACCTTAACCAAATGATCAGTGTTAACATCCACCAGTAATAGATCATGTTGATATCATGTACTCCCCTCTAGTATGATTCAGCAAGGGCACACACATCACCTCCAGGTAGTCTTCCAGAATAATTCATCACTTCAGTCTGTTTGTGACAAAATATCAGACAGACCCAAATTGAGAGATGTTGTACAAAACACCTGACAATATGAAATACAGGGAAAGACCAAGAAACTGTCCCATGATGGAAGAGACCAAGGAGACATGTAGACCAAATTGCCTTGTAATATCTTGAATTGGTCCAGGGAACAGGAAAAGGGCATAGAAGAAAAATTGGTGAGATCTGCGTAACTTTTTTTTTTTTTTTTGAGATTTTTATTTTATTTTTAAGCAATCTCTACACCCAATGCAGGGCTCAAACTTAGAACTTTGAGATGGCAGGTCCCATGCTCTACTGACTGAGCCAGCCCCCTGAGTAAACTAAGATGTTAACATTGGAGGAAGATGAATGAAAGGTGTATAGGAATATTGTACTATCTTTGCAACTCTTCTGTAGATCTAAAATTATTTCAAAACAAAATGTTAAAAACAGTCTTGATTAAAACAAGTTTTGAAGTGATAGTATTTCCTACTCTACTTTTGTATACATTTGATATTTTTCATAAGTTTTTTTAAGGGTGATACTAGTTACGTGCTTTCTGGACTTGAAAGTAGATAACCTAAATTTAAGTATAGGCTGTTCTGTCCCCAAAGCTGTTGTGCCCAAAGAAAGTACCCATAGTGACTTAACTATTTAAAAAAGGTTGGGGAGGCCTGTGGAAAAATGGCAAGAGGAAAATACTTCCAAATGGTAGTTACTGGCTTAAGGTGGTAGAATTCTAAGTGTTTTGTTTTGATGTTTTTTTTCCCCAAACATACTGTACCTCCTTTTATACTTAGAAACAAAGCATAGGGTATCAGAAACTTTAGAATAGCAGAGCTTAAACTCCATGACATTCTAGAACTGGTACTGCGAGGTAGTTGGCACTGTATACCACAGTGAAAAGTGTTGTGGAAGTGTTCCTACTCAACAGCTATAGCTTTATTCATGCCCATTTTAACTGTTCAGTTAAAACCTACTTACTGAAATAATAGTAATAGTAATTTAAGAGAAAGGCTTGACTCCTTTTTTGCCATTGTCTCACAGTTGGAGGTGAAGAGGCATTTTCAAAGGCCATGTTAAATACATCCAACTAAGGTACATGATTCTTGATTGGTTCCTAATTCAAAAAAGAGATATAGTACTTTATCAAACTCTTGGAACAACTGGAAAAATTGAATATGGACTGAATTCCAAGGGATTAGTGTTCATTGTCTTAGATGTGATAATAGTTTTGTGGTTTTATAGGAGACTGTCCTTGCTGATGCTGCAGTATTTAAGGGTGAGGAATCACAGCATTTGTCCCTTACCTTCAGATGGTTCAGCAAACACAAACAGATAAAGCAAATATGGGAGAATGTTATTGTTGAATACAGGCAGAGGATATACAGGTGTTCATTGTACTGTGGCTTTACTGTGTCTGAAATTATCTTTTAAAAAGCTTGAGGAAAAGGTAAACTTTTTAAAAAAACATGTTAAATGTGTTTTTCTAGTTTGGTTTCAGTAGAATTCCAGTTTTCTTGAGCATATTAGAATGATCGGTACAGTAAGGGTGGGAAGAAATTCCTAGCAGTTCATTTCAGACAGAATAAATAGACTAACAACAGAGTATACTGGTTGGACAACTGCTCTGTCTAGGCCAAGACCTCTCACCGAGAAAGAAATGCCACTTTCTAATTTGTCTTCTTTTCTTGAACCAGCACAACAGATTTGTCCTGGATTGTAAAGACAAAGAGCCTGATGTACTGTTTGTGGGGGATTCCATGGTGCAGTTAATGCAGCAGTACGAGGTAAAGGTGGAAGAAGGGGTGAGGTGGGTCTTGGCTACTAAGGTAAATCCATTCCTCTCTAGCAGACTTTGACTCTGAGCTGAACCCGTAGGCTTATTCGTGACACTTTAGAGAAGGTCTAGTTGAGTGTGAGGGAGCTCAGACCTAGATAATGGGATTCTTTGTGCCACCAAGCATGATGAGACAGATAATTTAGAATTGTTTCTAACTCTGCTCCCTTTTTTGCCTTGGCTTCCAAGAAGCTTCCCTGCTACATTTATTTACTTAAATCTGTCCTGGTCGTGATTCTCAAGTCTTACTGTGTTTTACATTTTCTTATTTTGTGTATATTTTTTAAAAGATTTATTTAGTTAATAAAGAATGTGGGAGAGGAGGAGGCGCAGAGGGAAAGAGAGAGAGAATCCCAGGCAGACTCTTCACTGAGCCCAGAGCCCGTGATCCTGAGATCATGACCAAGAGTTGGACACTTAACTGACTAAGCCGCCGAGGTGCCCCTTATCTTGTATATTTTTGTGGGGAGCTGTCCCACATCTTTTATGAAGATTTGCACTCTTCCAAGGGCAGTTTAAAGGAAAAGATAGTTTGATTCCTTTCTGGCTCCAGCACTCTAAATTTCTTCATCTCATGTTTCTGCTTCATCCTATTCATTTTGATGTGTGAGTAAAGGGAAAATAGACCTTCCTGAGTTGGGCCTTGAGTGTAAACGCTGGGACCTCCTAAGGGGCATCGGGAAGCATTGTGACTTCATTCTTGAGCTGAGGTTGAAGGCTATAGTAAGAACTGAATGATAGAGGGTCACCTGGGTGGCTCAGTCGGTTAAACATCTGACTGTGGATCCCAGGTCTTGTTTTCACGGTTGTGAGTTCCAGCCCCACTTTGGGCTTCACGCTGGGCGTGAAACCTACTAAAAAATAAAGTAAGAAGTATATTAAAAAGTAATCACAGAAAGAACTGAGTGACATAGTGCCATCCTCAGAGCCCTGCGAACACCAAGGCTCATGATTTGCAGCATTACATTTGAATCTACAAAATGAAAATTATTCTTTCAGGTGCCTCATAACACATTGCAGTGAAGGAATTCCATTTCCCACTCGGCTTAAATAAAGCCAGTTTTTCTCTTTTTAGATATGGCGAGAGCTTTTTTCCCCACTTCACGCACTGAATTTTGGAATTGGGGGAGATACAACAAGACATGTTTTGTGGAGACTAAAGAATGGAGAACTGGAGAATATTAAACCTAAGGTGAAATGAAACTAATGTTTTAAAGAGTATCTTTAATCATGAGTCTTTTCCAGGTAGTTAAGTTGTCTGAAACTGCTGATAAAAACACATTGCTTCTTTAAGGCATTGTTTTGCTACTGTCTTTGCTTTTGTGCCCCTTTAACATAAATGATACTGTTGTCCTTGCTTAGGACACTGCATGTAGTTATTAAGAAATCAGTGTATTGCTTGCTTTGGTTGTAGTTGTAGTTGTCAGTAATGCTCTTCTTTAGCTGTAGAAAGGGATTTGATGCTCCTAAGGCATGCTGTTCTATAGACCTGAACGCAGCACCAGGGGGGATCTGCTCAGACGTGGGCCAAGGTGGCAGTGCCCGGATTCACTTGAGGAAGTAATCTAGACCTGTTTAATGGTACAAAATAGTAATCAAGGCTTCCCAAGTTTTTCTGAAGAAAATTTGAAGCAGATGAGAACAAATGTTCATAAATGTGTACCCACTGCCTTAACACGTTATAAATGTCCTGAGTTGGCACACTGCATAAAATCTTTTTCAGCTCTAACAACAACAACAAAAAAGTTGGTAACAGTTGCTTTGTTGAAAGTATTTTATTTTTTGCCTTTAAAATTTGTTTTTATTTTGGGGGCGTCTGGGTGGCTCAGTTGTTAAGCATCTGCCTTCGGCTCAGGTCATGATCCCAGAGTCCTGGGATTGAGCCCCACATCGGGCTCACTGCTTGGCAGGAAGCCTGCTTCTCCTTCTCTCACTCCCCCTGCTTGCGTTCCCTCTCTAGCTGTGTTTCTCTTTGTCAAATAAATAAATAAAATCTTTAAAATTTGTTTTTATTTTTAAAAAAGATTTATTTATTTTAGACAGCATAGGCAGGAGTGGCAGAGGAAGAGGGAGAGAGAATCTCAAGCAGACTCTGCTGAGCCGTGTGGGTCTTGATCTCATGACCCTGAGAACCCAACCTAAGCTCAAAGCAAGAGCTGGGCACTAAATGGATTCTGCCACCCAGGCACCCTTTATTTATTTATTTTTCTTTCTTTCTTTCTTTCTTTCTTTCTTTCTTTCTTTCTTTTCTTTCCTTCTTTCCTTCTTTCCTTCTTTCCTTCTTTCCTTCTTTATTTATTTATTTAAAGTTCTGTTTTGAGAGAGAGAGCATGCCCCTGTAGGTGGGGGGAGGAGCAGAGAGGAGAGGGACAAACAGACTCCATGTTGAGCACAGAGCCCGACAGGAGGCTGAATCCCATGACCCAGAGATCATGACCTGAGCCAAAATCAAGAGTTCGATGCTTAACCAGCTGAGGCACCCGGTTCCCTTCTTTTTATTTTTTCTTAAAATTTTATTTTTAAGTAATCTGAATACCCACTGTGGGACTCGAACTCACAACCCTGAGATTGGGAGTCCCATGCTCTACTGACTGGGTCAACCAGGCACCCCTATTTTTCTAATAGAAAAACTTGTCCATGTTCCTGTCCTTTTTTTTTTTTTTTTTTTTTTTCAAGATTTTATTTATTTATTTAACAGAGAGATAGATCACAGATAGGCAGAGAGGAAGCAGGCTCCCCGCTGAGCAGACAGCCCAATGCGGGCCTCGATCCCAGGACCCTGAGATCATGACCTGAGCTGAAGGCAGAGGCTTTAACCCACTGAGCCACCCAGGCGCCCCATGTTCCTGTGTTTTGTGACAGGGTGGAAAGTTACTTTGTTGGGTTGTAGAGTAAGATGTATATCTCTAGGTGACAGCCACCTCATAGATTGTTTGTCTTTCTTCATTTTAACTGCATTTATTTATACCAATTACATTCTCTTGGGTACTTTTGTTATTTTTTTTTTCTGGAAGTCAGGGAATTTCTGTAGTAGGAGTTATAAATATTTTTCCCTGCTTTCTTTTTTTTTTTTTTTTTATTGTTACTAAAATTTTTTTTCCAGTGTTTTAAGATTCATTCCCCATTCCCCACACCCAGTGCTCCACGCTTTAGGTGTCCCCAGTACCCACCACCAGGCTCTCCCATCCCTCCACCCCCCTCCCTCCAAGTCCCTCAGTTTGTTTCTGTGTTCAAAGGCTCTGTTGTTTCATTTCCCTCCCTAGATTACCCTAGTTCCCATTTGCTTTCCTTCTCCCACTGTCCTCCAGTTTTTTTCCCTGCTTTCTTAGATTTTACCTTATTTTAATATTTTCTTCAACATATGCAGTTTTTATTTTTATATAGTTGAATTTGTTATCTTTTTTGTATAGTTTCTGGATTTTAAGAGATTAACTTCCAACTCCACAGTGATGAGAGGATTCTGTCATTTCCTCCTAGTGTAGTTTTAACTGCTTTGTGATTAATCTGCTTGAAATTTATGCTGAGATATATGAAGCCTAAATCAATGTTTAAAGATGGCTGCTCAGTTGAAGTTATCCCTACCATTTGACAAGTTCATCTTTCCTTTGTTTAATTTTTGAAATGAGATTTTTATCTAACGTTCCTTTATTCTTAGTTATTTACCCCTCACCCCACTATTTTTTCTTCTCTCAATTATAGGTCATTGTTGTCTGGGTAGGAACAAACAACCATGAAAATACAGCAGAAGAAGTAGCAGGTGGAATCGAGGCCATCGTCCAGCTTATTAATACAAGGCAGCCTCAGGCCAAAATCATTGTATTGGTATGTAGTCTTCGGGTCAGTAGAGTCTTTGATGTCATTAGGTCTGGTCAGGAATGTTTTTAGAAATATAATTACTCATGAATATACAGAATCTTTGGGTGGAAGCAGTTTATGATACTCCTGAGAGGCTCTTCTCTGATATGTCCTGTTGTATTACCAGTTTCATTATTTCCCAGACCAGCTGTGGGAGTCCTCTTCATCTGCTCATCCTTATTTAGAGGTTGTTGTCTGAGGTAGCCTTAATTTTTTTTTAAACTGTTTCCTGATAATTTTTAAAATTACATACGAAATGTGTCCTAGTCCTGAGTCTCCTTTTTTTTTTTTTTTTTTTTTTTAAAGATCTTATTTATTTATTTGAAAGAGAGAAACACAGCTAGAGAGGGAACACAAGCAGAGGGACTGAGAGAGGGAGAAGCAGGCTTCCCACTGAGCAGGGAGCCCGATGTGGGGTTTGATCCCGGCTCTCTAGGATCATGACCTGAGCCGAAGACAGTTGCTTAACCAACTGAGCCACCCAGGCGCCCCCTGAGTCTCTTTTTATTAGACTGGGTTTGGATTAACTTAGATGTGTTCTTCAGTCCCCCTGTTAATATGTTAAAGGTGGTATAAATATACCACCTTTAAATATATTTATCATAATCTCAATCCTCTAAAACATCAGAGATTCTGTTAGCAAAAAAATGGGTGCTTTTTAGTCTTACTTTTTTTTTTTTTTTTTAATTTTTTTTTTAAGATTTTATTTATTTATTTATTTATTTGACAGAGAGAGAGAGATCACAAGCAGGCAGAGAGAAAGAGAGGAGGAAGCAGGCTCCCTGCTGAGCAGAGAGCCCGACATGGACCTCGATCCCAGGACCCTGAGATCATGACCTGAGCCGAAGGCAGAGGCTTTAACCCACTGAGCCACCCAGGCGCCCTAGTCTTACTTTTGATAGAGAATGCTGCCCTTTGTGGAGTTAAAGCATTATATCTTCATATAAATAGAGATAAATAGCTATCTTTCAGTATGAAAGTTTACCTATAAATATTCATAGCAAGACTAAATTCTGAATGAAATCTGATACGTATTCAGTTCTGTAATGAGATGATGTTAAGAAGATACTCATTTTTTTCAACAAACATGAGGATCACTATGTACAAGGCACTGTCCTGGGTCCTGAACGTATAAAAATGAGTAAGACCGTCTGTCTCAAGGAGTACACAGTCTAGTCTAGTGGTAGATGGGCACAGCAGTATAAAGAGAGTTAGTGTACTGTATGCTGATGGGAGTAATTATGCTGTATGCTAAGGGAAACATACTTTTTTGGTTTTTGTTTCTGGGTTTTTTTTTTTTTAAGATTTTATTTATTTATTTGACAGAGAGAGATCACAAGTA
The DNA here is from genome assembly GCA_004023965.1 of Spilogale gracilis. NCBI lineage: Eukaryota > Metazoa > Chordata > Mammalia > Carnivora > Mephitidae > Spilogale > Spilogale gracilis. The sequence continues at coordinate 72,972 of PITA01002278.1, read as the reverse complement.
GGCAGAGAGGCAGGCAGAGAGAGAGGAGGAAGCAGGCTCCCTGCTAAGCAGAGAGCCATGTGCGGGCCTTGATCCCAGGACCCTGAGATCATGACCTGAGCCAAAACCAAGAGTCGGATGCTTAACTGACTGAGCCACCCAGGTGTCCCATGAGAACAGGTGGATTTTAGGCATAAAAGCTGACATTTGACTATAGTTTTAAAGAATTTGTTGGTCTCCAGACAAATGAAGACAGGAAAGAAGGCATAACAAAGGGAGGGGGGAAATAAGTGAAAGGCTTATACTTGTGTGTGTTTGTTAGCAAGTGAAGGGGGATCCTTGAAGAATTTTAGGGCTGCCATTGAATAGAGTTTAAAGCCGGGATGGTTAGGAGAAAGAAGTTATGGCCAAGTCCCGTAGGGATTTGTATGCCTTCCTAGAGGAGGTTGGATTTTTCTTATTGGTGCTGGGGAGCCATGTTTTGTTTTTTTTTAATGACATGGTGTTTAATATAATTTACTTGTTTATATTTTTGCTTTACTCCTGAAAGGGTTGTGGTTAAGCATCTACCTCTGAAGTACAGGGGCTGGTACACAGCTGCTTAGGATGTATTCGTTGCATAAATGTTGCTGAATAAATCCTCCATAAATAGTCTTTGTTTCAGTCAGGCTTTTAAATTTGATATACACTGGTCTTTTCTACAACACTTGAACATCAGCACTACCCTGAATGACTCCGTGAGGGAATGATTGCAGAAGTCACTGACATAATAGCCCTGATCCAGTGACAGGAGAACTTTGTGGAAACAAGATTTATGATGTATTTAAGTGAAAAGTCCAAATACCAAACTGTATGTGTATTATATAATACAGATGACCCTTGAGGGGCATTGACCCCCATACAGTTGAAAATCTGCATATAACTTTTCACTCTAAAATTTAACTACTAATAGTCTCTTGATCAGAAACTTTCCTGATAACGCAGTTGATTAACACATATGTGGCATGTTATAGTATGACATACTGTATTCTTGCGTAAAGCTAGGGAAAAGAAAATGTGACTAAGAAAACCATAAGGAAGAGAAAATACATTTACAGTTCTGTATTTATTGAAAAGAAACATACGTGAGTAAGTGGACCTATGCACTTGAAACCCGTGTTGATCAAGGATTTGCTGTAGTCATGTGCTGAAGAGATTAGGGGCATGATATTTTTCTTTTTTGTTTCTTTTAACATAATAATTTAGTAATTATTATGGGGAAAAATCACGTGGCATACCTTTGATAGTTTCATAGTAAGGAAAATGCTATGCAAATGCATGAAGTGCTTTTCTCATCGTTGCTTGAAAATCCCAATAGGTACAGTGCCCTGTTCTTAAGGCTTACTTATTTCTTCTTGCTTTGACTGTCACAGTATTCTCTGAATGTCAGAACAGTATGTATGTTGTTCACGGGCCATCCTTCCTGGTTGCTCTGTCTCATCGAGACTTAGATATGTAAGCACAAAGGGCAGTTCTTTTTTGCTGATGTTAGAGGCAGAGCCTAATACTTTAGTAGTCATGTAGACGTGGGTTTAGGATTGACTGTGAAATTTTTGAGGTGCTTAACAAGGATAGGAGCAAGGATTGGAGATGGTCTAGGGTAGCAGAGTCATAATTACCTATAATTCTCATTTGGAATTACACAATCACATAATAAAGTGGTAATAAAGCTTCCAACATTTTGCTGAAAAAAAAGCAGACATGAACAAGTACTTAGTTTGGCACAGAGCTTTTTTTTTAGTAGGATACCCACAGAAAATCTTTTTCTGTAAAATAAGACCTCTTGCCATAGTCTGGGTAGATATTTTTGCCTACATAGGAATGACTGTGTGTGTACTCATTTGTTATAAACCAACTGAAAGGTTGTCTGACAATAATTTTATAATAGGGTCAACATCTGTAAAGGGCAGTTCTCATTTGAGATAATAAACCTTGCTCTTGCCATATAAAGGGAGACTTTTATTGACCATAGGAGGATAGACACAGGATTTATCTGAAAGCTAGATAATTAACATAAGTTAAAAATGAATGTAGGAAATATCTATTTTATCCTAGCAGATACTTTGTGGCTTTGATTGTTCAAGATCACATTTGCTCCCACTATCATGTATGGTAGTATAGGTTCCATGTAGCATTCATAAATACATCTTGCAGTTGAGCTAGATGACTCTGATATGACTGTATGGAGAATGAATTGAAGAGAAGATCACACCGGAGGTAGGAAGACCAGTCAGGATACTTTACGTTAACTGAGTGGACAGTGGTAAGTTTCCAAGCCATAGCCGTGTGTATTATCATAATGGAAGGGAAAAAAATGTTTTGGAAAGTATGGAGGATGCAAAAGCTGAGTAGTTTAATGATAAATAGATAAGATGTGGGATGAAAGACACAGGGATGTTGGAACAGATCAGTTGGTATGGAGAATGTGGAAGGAGCATAGTGTGGGCAAAAGATGATAGTTGCTTTTAGATCTGTCAGGTCGAGAGTGCCTCAGGAAGTTTGGGAAGTTTGGTTCTGGGCTAAGTGTTCGGAGTGGGCTGAGTAGTGGGCCAAGGATAAGACCCTGAAGCATACCAATAATTAAGGGACAGGAGGAGGAGTGGTCGGAGAACTGTCATTAAAACCAATCTAGTCCAGAGTTTATAGTCTAGTGTTTGAGAAATCAAAAGTTTAAAGAGTGTCAAATGGAGCAGTTCTTTCAGGAATCTTGGAAATCACAGATAAGTCAGTAGAGAAAATCCAGTGACTCTTCTCATCTTCTGCTCTTCTCTGCTTTGCCCCAGGGTTTGTTACCTCGAGGTGAGAAGCCCAACCCATTGAGGCAAAAGAATGCCAAGGTGAACCAGCTCCTAAAGGTTTCCCTGCCGAAGCTCGCCAACGTCCAGCTCCTGGACACAGATGGGGGCTTCGTGCACTCGGACGGTGCCATCTCCTGCCACGACATGTTTGATTTTCTGCACCTCACAGGAGGGGGCTACGCCAAGATCTGCAAACCCCTGCATGAACTGATCATGCAGTTATTGGAGGAGACCCCTGAGGAGAAACAAACCACCATCGCCTGACTGGCTCCCATCAGTGTTACTCTCACCCCAGCAGCTTCCTCAGATCAGTTATATCACTGGCACTACAGAATCCTTCTCTTTCCTAAGGCACTTTGCGTTGTAGAATGTTCCTGGATGTTCATATCTAGTGTTTGAAGGGGAGGAGGGATTTAAACTGGTCCTGTACATAGAAGGTTGGTTTGACACAGGAGACAAATTAGCCAAGGAAGTATGTTGTTTAAATTCATTTGAAACCAGAAGGGGACTTTTTAGTTGTATGTGTGACACACTCATTGAATTATCACAGTTTTTCCTAGGACAACATCAAGCCTGAGGACTGAACAAAATGAAGATTTTTTTTTTCTTGGCCTTTCTTTCTATGGATTATGTGATACAGAGTAACGATCAGGATCACACCTACTTGGCTTTAAAACATGTCTTTTCCAGTTTTTAAGTTCATAATTTAGCCCCGTGTTTTTAGTTTGCTTTACTCCTATGTATTTGCAACATTTTCTTAACATACAGCATCAGATTGAACTTTCTTATGATTCAGATATGGGAGATGCTATGGTTACAAGTGAGTTTGTTCCACTCTCTTAATCTTTCCCATGTTTAGCAGTGGAAGATAGGTTTTGCCCCATTTGGGGGACTGTACGGAGGCTATTATTTTTATGCTGCTGAATATCATGTCTATAATAGACCCATGCATGCAGCCTTTCCTCCCTATTTCCCCTCATCCCCTCTTTGGGTTTTTTTGGGGGGCGGGGGGTCCTTATTGAAAATATAGGCTTTTAACACATTTTTGACCTAGGAGCTCTGTTGCTGGAAGTATAAGTCCCCAGCCAGTTACTGTCATGATAGTACTGATGTGCAGCTCATTCTTGTGTGGTGCTGTGTGCGTAGTCTGTGTAGTGCTGTCCACATTTGGAGTTCTGGTTTGGTTTGGTTTGGTTTGGTTGGTTTGTTTTTCCCTCAAAATGTGCTACACTTTTTTGGAGAGAAAAAAAACAAAACAAAAAACCACCAACCAGAACTCTATTTCCCATTCCATAAGCCCTGACATTATTTCAAGTTTTATGGTATTTTAGGGTTTATATTTTATTTTTTTATTGACTCAGTTTTTAAAATTCTGTCAGTCCAGAAAAATTTGGCCTTTTTTCATGGGGAAGCAAATGGAGCTGCCCTTCAGAATCGGCATTCTACCTTGATCCCACCATTTTAGTGAAAAAGAACTAGGTTTGACTTTCATGGTCTGAGAATTTCTTTTGAGTGAGCTCTTTATGATCTTAATGGTGTGCTTGAACTTCAAGAACTGCCATTTTAAAAATAACGGGACAATACATGGTTTACTGGTCAGTATACCTATGGAATATGTACAAACTGGATCTACAAACAAATATTTTAAACTGGACCAGGTGGGTATTGGAGTAACCTATCAAAATATGCTCTGCACGGATTCTGCTTACCATTCAGGTTCAGTGACTAAGGCGTATGTTGAATGTTCTGCTTGCAAGGCAAGTGTTGGTGCTTTGGCGAGTTTGGAGGGGTTGCCGATTTGTGCTAGGAGCCACTTCTGATTGAGAGGGATAGAACTTGGGCTGATGTTTTTCTTGTGAAATGTCTTTCTAGGAGTTTTTTTGATCTTATTTTTAGTCTTTTTTTTTTTTTTTAAGTACATTTCTGAATGTATCATGTCTTCACTAACGACAAAGTACATGTGATGTTTACTAGACTCGTTTCCCACATTAAGGTTCCCTCTGTTTTTAGGAACCCAGATTCTTGAATTTATCAAGACAGGTTTTTTTCTTAGCTGAGGCATAGTTCTAAGGAGGGCAGAGAAGTTTGTGTGTGAAAAAACCGATTCTTATGCAGGTCTTTTTCCATTTGTCAGAGGGCGGGAGTGTCACCCAGACAAACCCATTAGGTTCTTCCTGCAGCATGCGCTTCTGGCTTCCCCCTCCACTAAAGATCAAATAGCCCTTGGTGAGCTGACCTTCGGCTCCTTTGCTTATGCGTGTAAACCTCGGGTGTTAACTACATTTTATACCTACCAGAGCGATTCAAGCAATAGTATTTGAACCACTAGCCTCTTAAATAAAATCTGCCCTATTGCTAATATGCAGATACTGAGTCCACTTTCATTTCTTGCCCAATTTCTTTGCACTGCTTTAGGCAAAAAATGTTCATCTGGTTTTTTTGTTTTGTTTTTGATTGACATCCCTGTTTGCTACAGTGACAGAACTTAATGCTTATTCTTTGGATTTCCCTCTTTATACTTTTCATGTATGTGTACATGTAATGCACTGTCCAAGTGCAGTGTCCTAGTTGTCATTGTGATTAAGGGGCCAACTTTTCCAGACAGCTAGCAGAGGTGTTGTGATCCTCTCCTCGAGCAAGTTTTCATTCCTTGGCCCATCCATTCCCAGAACGTCCCCGGCAGCCGGCGATGGCTGTGGGTTTCTGTGGGCACATCGTGAATGTGGCAGGTTGAGGATGTCCTTCCAAGGGTGACCTAAGACATGGTGTTTTGCTGCCTCTATTTTCTAGGCTGCCACGGGCAGTGGTCTTGCACCCACTTCGGGTCTTTTTGGACTGTTGGAGTCATCTGTCTAAACCAGAATCTTCTGTGAAAAACCTAACCTAACAAAACAAATCTTGAGTAGCTCATGCCCTGCTCTTAAGAATTCTGTCTCTCGTTAAAAATCAAAACAAACAGCAACAAAAAAAAGCACTCTTTTTTTTTTTTAAATCTAGTCACTGTTTACAGTTGTATGCTAAAGCCTAAAATATTGTCTGTGCTGTGGTGTATGAGCATTGCCAATTTTATATTTATTGCAGTGAAGAAGAAACTAAAAATATATGAAAATGAGGAGCATGTCCACGCTCCTAAATCTGTGTGGGTGCATGTGGGAGAAGTGAGTCGGGGTCACTTGAAGGGAGGCTTTTTGGATTGGGTTCTCCCAGGCTTCTCCTTGGTGTTCCTGCTTGGGGATCACTGCTGCTAGCTGACTGGACCTCCCCAACAGAAGTTTGTGATTCTGCTTTGGTGACGTTTCATTGACTAGTAGAACTCATTCTGTTTTAGTGCATATTTCAATATAAATGTAAACATTTCAGTCAAACTTGCATATGTCTTTCTGTCTCCTTTATCAGAGTCTGGATTCCAGTGGAGGGAAAAAAGGAATGCTTTTCCCCCCTACCTCACCACAGGCACATTGGATACTTAGAACATCCTGCTGCTTTTCTGGGGACCTAAATATATTGAGCTGTCATCACATCTCAGGGCTATAGGAGGGAAGGACGGGGTGAGCAGATACAAGGAACCCTGGGGAAATTGTCAAAGGAGGTGTTTCAGATTGATTTATGAGTATCTGTCAGTTAAAAAAGAACAGATTCTTAAACTGTTAAAACTAACCTCTTGGTCTTTTTTTCTAATTTCAATCTTCAGCATTTATTGACATTAAATTTGTAATTTCCACTTTTTCTCACTCTATTCCTCATACTAATACTCATCAGTTTCCTTTTTTACACTTTAGAGTATCTCTACTCTTGCCCCCAGCATGCACTCGAGTGCTTCAAATCAATTGGACTATTCTGAGTTCCTGTGCCTTCTAGGGAGAAAGTCCTACTGATACTATGTAGGTGTGTCCGTCCCCATTCTGCTATTGCACTGAGAGGCCCAGGGAGATATGGATGGTATCCATCTAAGAAGGGACCATAATTTTGGTCCCTGAGCTGGGATTTGAACCCAGCTTTACCGGACTTCAGAGTCCTTGTCTTGCCACTACTCATTCAATCTGGGCTGTCTTTCTAGTTGTAGATTCTGATTCAGTGAGTTCACGATAGATACATCGCTAGTTTCCTTTCAGCTGAAGTCCTGGAAATGAAGTGACCGTCTTCTCACCTGGACTGAGCCAGCAGCTTCCTTCAGAACTTTCTGCAGCTGGTATACTCCTTTTCCGTTCCCATACTCCACACGGCCACATAATTATTAGAATTTATTTAAAGTGCATTACCTGGCCATCTTGCTTTTCACCTTAAAGCCAGCAGTAGAATGAAATTGTGGTGTTTATGGAGCAAGAATTGTTGGTGGTACACATGAAGGGGTTCAAAGACTGCTTGGCTGTTAACATGTCAGTAAGTTCAGACTGACAGGAAGACACTTGGGTAAATAAAGTTCAAGATCTAAAGGAAACAGGAAAGTGTGAGTATAGTCAAATGGCGAAAAGATAATTAAAATAGAAAGTTACCAGCTTCCATGTGCTGAGGAGTCGGGGCAGGGACCACAGGGATAGACGAAAACAGACAGCTGCCTCTGCAGTCTACCCTTCCCCATGAGTCTGGACCATTCGTGCAGACAGGTTAGGCTGGTTGTATGCTGGAGACCACTTCCTCATCTGAACTGGATTGGTGGCATCGGTGGCATCAGACTCATAACATGAGGTGACCACGGAGTTCAAGACAGGAACCTTGAGGATGGACGTAGCTCTCGCGTAGCATCTTTTCCTCCCCAGTCTAAAGCAACCTGACCCAAGTATGACCTCTTTATAGCAGTGATACCAGAACAAGGGTCAGTTACTCAACTGGCCCATTAGGGCCTAGCCTGGTGACTAGCCACCAACCATGCCAGCAGTAATTACAGCAAATGGATATGCCAGTAAAATGTTCCTTAGCAGCTGCAAGCTTTTGTGTTTTTTGTATCATCTACTTTTATCACTCCTCACCACAGTGATGCTACTGAGTTAAACTGCTTTACTCCTGTAAGAGAATAGAATATGGAGATCCTAAGATATTTTTGTTTTTCTAGTTGTCTTCCTCCCCTGTCTAATCACACCAGGTTCTTCTCTACCCTCTCCTTCCCTGGAGGCTTTCCCTCTGTCAGCAGCTCACTGGTTCCCCTAAAGTCAGAGGCAGCCGTGAAAGCAGCCCAGGCCCTTTGTGAAGTCTGTCCAGACTGCTAGCCCATGCGAACTTCACTGGCCCAGGACAACTGGGTGGGAGGGAGGGCTCCCTCACCAGCACCCACCTGGGGAAAAACTGGACAAAACTAGCAGGAGAGTCCCATCTTCTGTTCTCTGGTAATTGCATGGGTGAGATCTTCACTCAACTATGCATTTTTACATAGTCATGAAGCAAAGTTCTTTGATGTTTGGTAAACATGTAGTCTACCTTCTCTGGTCTGATTTTATGCTATTGGTTTTATGATCTCAAAAAACATTTTGCATACTGCTCAAGCTTTGACCTTTGTGATAACATCAGCGTACTGCAGCAAGCTCATCAATAATTCCTGGTAGTCCACGCCATTAGATAGAACATCCAATGTTTTTCATGACTTGACCCTCTTCAGTTCATATCCTCCCACCCCTCTGAACCTTTGTGCCAATAGCACTGAACTTTGAGTCTATGTCTTTGCTCCACATTAAGACCCCTTATCTGGAATATGCTCCTATTCCTTTGCTAGGCTAGCTTCTGTTCATCTTTTCAGAGCTCCCTCAGAAACACCTGCTGGGCTGTTTCCTGATTTCCCTGATTTCCAGCTCTGGTTTATACTGATCCTCATCTGAGTTCCCATAATACCTTGTGCAAATGTTTTATCATTGCACTTACTCTGTATTATATGCTTAACCTATTTGTTGACACTTAGATTATGAATTCTTAACAGAGAATGTGTTTTAAGTATCTGTGTTCCCAGCACCTAGCTTAGTGACTAGTACAAACTAGGCATTGAATAAATGAAAGAATGAATGAACAGGAGATTGGGTGATTTGTTCATGGTCATCTAGGAGTAACCAGCAGTACCGAAGGTAGAATACAAATCTTTCGACTTCATTTCCTGTTCTTTCAGTGATCCCACACTGCTGCTTGTGAGGAACAATGCACGTTTTATTGATGAGGACAAACAAAATTCACTTAAAAACATGCCATACATACCCATCACAAAAGTTTTGGACACATTTTCTGGAATTGTTTGATTGAAACTAGATAGAATTAGAGTTTTTATAGGAAAAGTGAACCCGAAGAAAAAGACGGCTTCAGAGGAACAAAAATATCTATCGTGGATGAGAGAATCACCTTTGTGAAGGCCCCAAGGACCAGTGAAGTAACAGGAGAGGCTATGGGAGGTGGCCTGTACAGGAGCCAGAGTGTAAAGAGAGGGGACTCTTTCTATTATTGAGAGCAAGGAGGTATAAGTGCTGAGTAGCTGCCCGTGTTATCTTTAGATAACAGCCAGAGAGGAGGAAAAGGTTCTTGAGTTGCATCTTCCGATTTCCCAGCCAGAGACCTAAGCTTTCTTGAGATAGGAGGATGGCTCGTTCTTAATCAGAGATCTTTGGAGACAGATTTGAGCTGATCAATTTTTTATCTCCTTGTTTTCAGCAGCCTGATTGACCAGCTTCATTTCCTGCAAAGCTCTGATGTTGATGCCAGCACATGGCCACAGGAAACAAGGATGCAAGGCCTGAATGTATTGTTCATGATTCTCAGTCTAATTGGTGAAAGCCCAGGAAATGGAAAGTGGCTGATCTGTCTGTGGCAGAAACTTTGCCTCCTCAGTCAAAACTGCTGTTCATGGCTCCCCTCCTACTCTTTTGAGATAATAGTTTAGGGTGATGAATGCAGCCAAGCCCAGCTCCCCTGTGCTGCTATTTAGGAGGTAAATGGACAGAAGACATGACTCTTGAAGGGTCAGAAAGTTTAATTTCACCGCAATGCACAGTGCAGGAGTTTACACAGAACTTTCTGACATCAAAGTCCTTGCTTTTTCCATAGTACCATGAAGCCGTGTGACAGGTTTGAGACGTGAGCCTCAGAATGGCAAAGTAAATACTCTGATTCCTAATCTGATGTGCATCCTGTTTTCATAGGCCTTAGAGAGATGACCAAGGGATGACTAAGGGCAGCCCTGAGAAAGAAAGGAACTTGCACAACGGAGAGAAAGAGGGGCTGTACCGTGCTTATGCTCATGGGGCTCCTGGGCAATTCTGTTGAGCTCCCCATGGATATGCTGAGACCCTTTTATGGTCATGATGAAAACAGGGAACGTCAAGTCCACTTCCTTTAGAGGGCTTGGTTGTGTAACTTTTTTTCTGGGTAAAAGTTACTTAGTTCTAAAGTCGGGTTTGAATCTGCCACCCATCCATAGGCATAGCCACTCTCTACCCGCTGTGGAAAGCTGGGAACCTCATCAGGTCCCTGGTTAATGGTCCCATTTCTTGAGTCCTTTCTGCCCTCAGGATCTGAAGGATGGCCCACAGGAAAATAGATGGAAGTCATCTGAGCCTTGTGACCCTACCCTGCCCTCATCGCCAGGGCTGGGGTTGGATTTTTTTATAGAACACGGCAGATAATGCAGTAGCTGGACCAGCACAGAAGACCCAGGGGGCTGCCCCGAGGCCTTAACATCTTTGCTCTCACTAGTCTGGCTTTGAGACCCAGCACTGCCCTTCTTTTATGCTAACTGCTATAGCCAACAAAAAGACCTTCTCTCAGAACTACCAGACCTGAGAAGACCTATTCATAACTGGGTTGTGCTGTTCATCCCCTACAGGGTGGGGCAGAAGGGCAGAGGAAAGTTCTGCAGACCTGAGAACCGCAAGAAAGTCTGGGGCTGCGGCCCTCCTGCCCTGTGTGAACACAGGGTGCTGAAGGATTCAGGGGAATGATCCCTTCTGGGTTTATTTAGATAGATTTATCCTAAGATATTGCTAGGAGAAAGGGAGCAAACAAATACGAGCAGTCCCACTCCCAGTTGTCTGGCCCCAGAGCAGTGGTTCTCAAAATGTATTGTGCATTTCAAGCTTCTAGAGTGCTTGTAAAACCCAGCTTCCTGGGCTGCGCCTCCAGAGACTACAATTCAACAACTGTAGGTCAAGTATAGACAAGCACTTTAAAAAGGCAGGGCAGAGGGTGGGGGCGAGAATGTTTTGCCCCAGAGCCCAAGAGGCAGAGTTGGAGTGTCCCCAGCCTGGGCTTATTCTATACAGCATCCAGACCAACCAGCCTATAGCTGAGACTAGGGCCTCTCACGACACCCAGGAAAGTTCCAGAAACCAGATAAATTACATCAAGCTAAGTGGAGAGCTCAAACTCAGGGAGTATTTCTTAGAGTTCCAGATTTACTGGCAAGATGAGATCACATGAGAGAGAAAGTGAGTTCACTTGGAATGTGGAAATCCTACATCCATTGCCCAAGCTGGGCTGAGACTGCATGGGCTTATAATGAAAATTCTTTCTGTTACCCTGAGGGTCCTCCAATTTGGATTTGTGTGCTGGAGTCTAGTAAATTTCCTACTCTACCTCTCCTTAAAATGAGGGGTTGGTCCACGAGTCTGCTAAGGTTCTCTTGGGTCCTACTTTCTAGGGTTCTTCAGACCCTGCAGGCTGCTTTTGACCTTCACCTGTAAGTCTGAATGCTTGGGCAGGGGGCCAGGTCTAATTCGTGAACACACCATTTGCCTAGTATAAATAGAACAGTACCTGCACATAGTAGGTGCCCATTAATTTTGCAGGAATGAATAAATATTTATAACTAGTCATGAGATAAAATAATCCTCGGAACAGCCCAGAGAATAAGGCAGGGGCAGGAGCTGTGGCTGTTGGAATCTTGGGAGCAAGAGAATTCTCACAAGTCTGGCAGGTGGCTTCATCCAGTGTCTGCCAATTTCACAGGTAGCCATGTTACATTTCTTTTCCTTTAAATATATCTAATTTGTCTTAGAAATCCATGTGCATTGTAGAAAATTTATAAATTTTTAAAAGCTATAAAAACATTTCAAAACCATCCACAGTCTAGTGATTTTTCTTTTGGGTACTTTTTTATTCTTTTGGAATTAGATGAAAATGATACATGTCATTTTTAAAATCATCTGTAATTCGAAGATTTCTCAGCGCTTTTCTATGCATGCCTACATATTTGGAAACCATACTCTTTTTTAAAGATTTTATTTATTTATGTGAGAGAGAGCATGAGAGGGGAGAAGGTCAGAGCGAGAAGCAGACTCCATGCTGAGCAGGGAGCCCAATGTGGGACTTGATCCTGGGATTCCAGGATCATGACCTGAGCTGAAGGCAGTAGCTTAACCAACTGAGCCATCCAGGTGCCCCGGAAACCATATTCCTGATATAGTGTCATATTCTGACTGTTCTCTGCTGTCATGTTCCTTAAAGTGTTAAGCATCATTTTTCGGTGACTAAATGATAATAGCACCTTTATCCATTCCCTCATTATGGACATTTTGCTGTTTCATTTATGCTTTATGTTACAAATATCACAATAATAAGCATTACTGCCTATACATTTTTAACCGGTATTTCTTGTTTCCTTAGCATAGGAAAAGTGAAGTTACTCTGTCAAAGAGTATAAAGCTTTTTGACTTCTTGAAACACAGGCCAAAATATTTTATAGAAGAGTTTTCATCGATTTATACTGAAAGTCACTGTCTTTCAATGAGCTTCTTAGCTGCCTCTGCAGAGAAGAGGAGAAAGCCCTGCAAGCTTCCAGGCCTCCCTGAAGCCTTGTGGCAGCTGCAGGAAAAGGTAAGAGGACACAGAGTTTCCTTCTGTAGTTCTGCCTCTGCCATCCTTCGCTCCCGGGAGGGTGCCCCGCCTGTTTCTTAATTGAGCTCTTCCTTTTTTTTTTTTTTTTTAAGATTTTTTTTTTTTTAAATTTATTTGACAGAGAGAGATCACAAGTAGGCAGAGAGACAGGCGGGCAGAGAGAGGAGGAAGCAGGCACCCCGCTCAGCAGAGAGCCTGATGCGGGCCTCAATCCCAGGACCCTGAGATCAGGACCTGAGCCGAAAGCAGCGGTTTTAACCCACTGAGCCACCCAGGCTCCCTGAGCTCTTCCTTTCTCAATGGCCCAGGGATAGAGGATGTTGGTGGCAAACGCAGTGAGGATGGGGGTGGATCTTTATGTTTGAGCAAAGAAGACTTTGTCAACAAGAATCCAATACTTGGAGATCTTTCACGGAGACATCCATCTATCCCAACCAAAGTGAGCTTCCAGGACGGGTAGGATTACAAAAGAGGAGGTGGTAGCAGGATAGGAGTTCGCGGTGGCTTCCAGCTGGAGTGCTGCGGCCTCTTTAAGGCCCAATCCGGGATTTGGCCCTTTAAATCTGTGTCAGTTTCTCCTGACGTCAGCGGGCGGGCCGGCAGCCCTGCTGTTTACCGCCTCGCGGCACAGCTCACTCCCCGGAGTTGCGAGCACCGGGGCCGCCGCGGTGGCCCGCCCTTAAAGGGCCCGCGCCCCAGAAAACGCGCGGTGCCGCGCCGCACGGCGTCGGGTCGCCGCCACCTATCACGCTCCTCACTCTCAGACCCTCCTCCCTTCCCAGCCGCCCCCGCCGCCGGCTTCCCTCCCTCCCTCCCCTTTCCTGGCGTCTCCAAGCTCCAGGCAACCGGCCGCCCCCGCTCTCAGGGCCCCGGCCGGTGGCCGCGGGGTCTCCCGGCCGCTCTCAGCGCCTCGCGAGCTGGTCGGTACCCCACGCCCTTCCCTCCCTCTCCTGCCGCCCCTCCCCACCGGGCCCCCTGGGAGCGTCTCGGCGGCTCCTGGGAGGGGACCTTTCCTAATCTCAGGCCGGGGTTAAAGTTCTGGTCCGGGTGAGATGCTGGAAGCTGCGGCCACAGCCGCAACCCGTCCCGGAGGTGTCCTGTCGCCTGTCGCCGTCCCCGCCACCACTGCTGTCGCCGCCGCCACTGCCGCCTTGCCGGGGCCATGTTCGCTCTGGGCTTGCCCTTCTTGGCGCTCTTGGTGGCCTCGGTCGAGAGCCATCTGGGGGTTCTGGGGCCCAAGAACGTCTCGCAGAAAGACGCCGAGTTTGAGCGCACCTACGTGGATGAGGTCAACAGCGAGCTGGTCAACATCTACACCTTCAACCACACTGTGACTCGAAACCGGGTGAGGACAGGGCTGGGCTGGGGGTTGGTGGTGAGTGGGTGAGCAGAACAGGGCTCCGCGAGTCAGTTAGTCCTCCACTCTTCTAGGAGGGCCAGGAACGTGACACCCCATTGGGTTTCCTTTTCCCAGAACTGGACTCTCTTGACTAGTCCTCCTTATTTTGTCACCAGCGCTTCTCTGAAGCTTCCACTGGACAGTTTCTAAAGTTGTCTCCTTCCCATCTTCTCTTTGACCCTTCCCACCAGCTGTGATCAGAGCCGGCTGGTCCAGCACCCCAAATCTGACAGCCCCACACATCTGAGTGCAGGGGGAAGCAGGCTAACTACTGGGCTTGGTGGAGAAAACCCCAAGGAGGTGAGACAGGCTGACTGAAAGGCTCTGCTCAGCCAAGTTATAACCGAGATTCCCCAGAGGGATGAGTGCAGGACTTCTCAGCTCTCTTTCTGCCTTAGAAAGCCAGCTGGCCTTGTAAATTGAAGGTGGTGGAGATAAGACCAACTCCGTGGGGTGGGAGGAGAGAGGAAGTTTGTGTCCAATGGGGAATCTACCTCACCCTGACTTTCTCTTTCATTTTTTCCCTAGCCACGTGTTAAACTTGATTGTAGCTAGATAATAGGAAGTCTAGACCCTGGGCAGAGCTGAGATTTGGAGAATTCTTGCAGCCTGGCTCTGTGGTCTCCTGCCTGGAGTGCTCCATGATTGGATTTACTAAGAAGTGGTAGAGCTGAGAGTGGCAGCCTGATTATTTGTCAGGATGGGGTGGGATCTGCCTTCTATGGCAGGCCAAGATCTGCCTTTAGTGCCTGTTTCTCTCAAGTTTGATGTCCTCCTGCTTGGAGTCCTTTCTTCCTTCTCCCCCATAACTGGGGTCATCCTGAGAGTTATGGCCTTCTACCCCTCTGGGAAATGTTGCCCTAAGGCTCGGGTCTCAGCAGCCCAGTAACAAGCATTGCCAGGATTGATTGATTTTCTTAAGCTAGCACTGTTCTGTGTGCGTTCCTCCAGGCGCTAAGAGTGAGACTGTCTGCATTTTACAGAGGGGGAAATCGAGGCTCAGAGGTGTGAAGTGACTTCTCCACAGCTCTAGCCCTTGGTCAGAGCTAAGGATAGAACTTGGCTTTCTTAGCTTTCAACAGTCTCTTTCCCTACCTCCCCACTGGCTCTGGCCCCCAGATTAGTTGTTGAATGGGGGCTTCCTGACTCACAAGAAAGAAAATTGAGTAACACTTCTTGCTCTCCTGTGTCCCTGTGTCCCTGTGCATGAATAGCCCATGAACATGGATAGGTTTGGGGTATCCTGGGGATGCCCAAGGTCTCCGTTGTGTTTCCTGTTGGGAAGCGAGGCCCTGTAGCTGTGTGCATCCCATTATCCTGCACATGTCTGCCGGCCAGGATGGGGCCTCTTCCAAGAGCCTCTCCTCTAACTCAGGGCAAATCCCTCCTGGAGACTAGGGCTGCTCTGGCAGAAGAAGGGGCAGAGCTAGCTGCCTAGCCTGCATAGAGCGGTCCGCATGACGGAGGACGGGGCTCCCAGTCTCTGGAGCCATGCATCCCGAGGAGCAGAGGGGGAGTCACTGCAGGCTTGACTGAGGGGCGTTGCCATGTCATTCTGCAGACAGAAGGAGTGCGTGTGTCCGTGAATGTCCTGAACAAGCAGAAGGGGGCTCCTTTGCTGTTTGTGGTCCGCCAGAAGGAGGCTGTGGTGTCCTTCCAGGTGCCCCTAATCCTGCGAGGGCTGTGAGTAGGACCTGGGGATGAGGGAGGGGGGTAGGCCTTAACCAGGCCAGGCCCAGAACCTCACCCAGGACCTGATCCAGGGCCTCAGGCGACCCAGGAGCCCCTCTGTTTCTTTCCCATTCCCTGAACCAGGGGGCTGCTCAGTGGCCAAGCCCCCGAGCCTGGAGCTTTTCAGCCTAGCTGGGGTAGGAGGAGGAAGAAGTTGGAAACCAGAGTAGGGGAGTTGGGGCCTTGCTTCCAGGATGTGGCTTGCCAGCTGGGACAGTAGTAACATCCTGGCTTTCTGCTTTGGGCTGTAGGTATCAGCGCAAGTACCTCTACCAAAAGGTAGAGCGAACGCTGTGCCAGCCCCCCACCAAGAACGAGTCCGAAGTCCAGTTCTTCTATGTGGATGTGTCTACCCTGTCACTGGTCAACATCACCTACCAGCTCCGGGTCAGCCGGATGGATGACTTCATGCTCAGGTCTGCAGAGGCGATGCCAGGGGACCACAGGTCTGGGTTCTTTGCCAAGCTCTGGGAGTAACTGTGATGGGGGGGCTGTTCTCCCTCCAGGACTGGGGAGCAGTTTAGCTTCAATACCACAGCAGCCCAGCCCCAGGTAAGATCTGTCTGGCAACTGGCCCTCGGAAGGAGAAGTGGGGACACGGGAGTGGGAGTGGTCAGCAGAGTCCCAGGTTGGCTGCACCCTCACCGTGGAGGGACTGTCTGGAAACAGGTGGTCAGGGGCAGGCCGCGTGGGACATGCGAGGCATAGGATATGGCTGCCACCACCTTTCCTCCCTGCCTCTTGGGACACTATCCTGAGTGCCCAGCTGAGGTGGAGGGGAGTGATATAATAGGGCTGCTTGGGGTTAGGGTCTTTCTCCCCAGAGAGCTTCACTGCCCAACCCTGAGAGGATCCACACACTGTTCCCTTCTAGAGGGACAGAGAGAGCATCCTCATGAGATGGGGGCTCTCCCTGCCCTCCTGTGCCCTCAGTACTTCAAGTATGAGTTCCCGGACGGAGTGGACTCGGTCATTGTCAAGGTGACCTCCAACAAGGCCTTCCCCTGCTCAGTCATCTCCATCCAGGATGTCCTGGTAAGTTATCTGCCCTTTTTTGCTCTCTACCGGTGGGTAACAGGACTGCTAAAGAGGGGGCCCAGGGCCCAGGTTCCCGCCCATTTGCCTCTCCCCTCCTGCCTCTGTAGTGCCCTGTCTATGACCTAGACAACAACGTAGCCTTCATCGGCATGTACCAGACTATGACCAAGAAGGCTGCCATCACTGTGCAGGTAGGAAATGCATATGGCTCTGTGGGACATGTAGCCAGGTGATGAGCTTTCCAAACCCTGGCTCCTTCACCCCTGCCCCATTTTTACCCTACTGATAGGACTGAATCTTGGCCTGCCAGTCCCTGAGATTTGGGGCTCTGCAGTTTTATGTGAGGGTTGAATCATCATCCCAATCACCTTGTGGGGCAGGAAAGAGTAGAGTAGCCTTTCTGGGTCATATCTATTTTGTTCACTGTAATCATAGCTAAGAGTGGGAAAAGGGGTTGGGGGGTACCTGGGTGGCTCAGTCTAGGTTAAGCCTCTGCCTTCAGCTCAGGTTATGATCCCAGGGTCCTGGGATCGAGTCCTGCATCGGGCTCTGTGCTCGGCAGGGAGCCTCCTTCTCTCTTCTTCTGCCAGCCACTCCCCCTGCTTGAGCTGTCTCTCTCTGTGTCAAATAAGTAAGTAAAATCTTTAAAAAAAAGAAAAAAAAGAGAGATCGGGGGGAAAGGGCCCTGGCTGATGCTGGTACTGCCCTTGGCGAAGGCTAGAACCTGTGCTGGGGGCAGGGAGGGTGAAGCCGTCCATTCACCTGGCAGCATCCAGTCTTGCCACTGAGGATGAGGAAGCAGCGGGCCGCTCCACTTTTCTCCTCCCAGACCGTATGGGGCGCCCGTGGGTTCCATGATGGTGGGTCATACACACATGTGCTCACTTGGGTGGAGCATAGTCATGGTCTGGCTCCGGAGCGGATCACTCCAGCTGTGCCCTTTCCTGGCAGTGTAACCCTAAGGCCTAATAAGGGTGACGGTAGTACTTCTCTCGTAGGGATCTTAGTGAGGGCTATGCGAAATCATGTGTGTATTTCGTTGATTGATTTTGATGATGATTGATGATGATGATGGTTTTTTCATCACCGTCGTCATCCTGCAGCGCAAAGACTTCCCCAGCAATAGCTTTTACGTGGTGGTGGTGGTGAAGACTGAAGACCAGGCCTGTGGGGGCTCTCTGCCTTTCTACCCCTTTGTAGAAGGTACGTGGAGTGCCCTGGGCCTGGCCAGGGGTGGGGAGGGCTCAGTCACTCCCCGGGAGGTAGAAGAGCATGTGTGGCTGATAGATGAGTCTGCCAGGATGTGGAGTTTTGGCCCCAGACGCTCCTAGGCCTGGTCCCACAAACTTTAGCCAAGCTCCAGGGAGCTACTTGTTTGACATTTTGCTTCCAGATGAACCGGTTGATCAAGGGCACCGCCAGAAAACCCTGTCAGTGGTGGTATCTCGAGCAGTCACGTGTGAGTGTGGGTGGCTGAGTGGCTCTTCCTCTGGGGGGGGGAGGCGGTGCCGGCAGGGTTGGGGGGGGAGAGCTACACACAGCCTGGCGGGCCTGGAAAGGGAAGTGTTCTTGGCAGCCTTCACAATGGGAGGGCCCAGCATGGGTTCCAAGGCGATGTGGTACAGAGTCAGAGACTAATAATTGAAGTACTGAGTTCTGGTTCTCTCTTCACCCCTCGCTGAGCCTCAGTTTCCCTGTCTCTCTACCATGATGGGTAATAGGATCTGTCCTGGTAGGCTCACCAAATTGTGAGGTTTAGCACAAAATCAGCAGGAAAGTGTTAGGCCCCTTAGTCATGGTCAATAAATATTTACTGAGTGATTGAATGGAGCCCTTTGTAAACTGGAAAATATAAGATAAAAATCCAAGATTGCAATGGGAGGGGAAAAAAGCTGCCTCTTTTGTAGGGATTTTTATTCCACAAATATTTATTGAGCACCGTCCGTGTGACGGGTGCTATGCACTGGCTTGATTCTCAGGGAGCTCCTGTCTGAAGGATGGGCCTGCTTCTGTGCAGCATGCTGAAGCTGTGAAGGCAAAGGACAGGTCACTAGGACCACAGGATAGAGAAACTTTTCTAGAGGACACAGCCTCTGAGCTGTGTTTGGAAGGAAGCTGTATTTGAAAACAGGATGGAGATTTTGAGAAAGGAGAGGAAAAAATTTAAGCTGGGGGAGCAAGAGGAGTGAAGACAGAAGTTATTTCAGAGTTTGGCATATCTAGGTGAACCGCCCATTGCTCACCCCGTTAGGTCACTGAGGGAAGAAATGGGGAGAGTTCTGGCTGGGCCCTCGTGTGCCATGATGAGCATTCTTGGAGGGTTTGATGTGCTCATCTTTCTCCCCCCCCCCCAACAGCTGAGGCCTATGTTGGTGGTATGCTCTTTTGTCTGGGCATATTTCTCTCCTTCTATCTGCTGACTATCGTCCTGGCCTGTTGGGAGAACTGGAGGTAAATCGGGCTACTGGGCATCCCTTTTCTGGGGTGGGTCGAGCAGGGGAGCAGGCCTGGCAGGATCTGAGCCAGCCCAGGGCCCAGTTCCACACCATCCTGGGGCATAGGAAGGCCGGTCCCTTTTAGGGTCCGTGCTCCATGGGCCTCTCCTCTGGAAACCAACCCCTGCCCTCAACCTTCTACCCCAGCAGGGAAACCCCACATTGCTTCCCAGCGTGAGAGGAACCTTAAGATCATAGATGGAGGATAGGGTTATGGGGTGGAGAGGGTGGAAGGCAGGCCAGCCCAGGGTACAGGGGATCCTCGTCCTGCCCCTCCGGTTTGCCTCTGGATTCTGTTCCTGCAGGCAGAGGAAGAAGACACTTCTGGTGGCCATGGATCGAGCCTGCCCAGAAAGCGGTACCTCCAAAAGCCCTGGGCAGGGAGGGCAGAGTTTGCTCTGTGCTTTTCTGGATGGTTCCCTTGGGGGCTGGAGGAGGAATGGCCAGCTGGGGGCTTCTGGATATTCAGATGGAGGCGGGGCTGGGCTGTTGTGCCCCTGTGACCCTAATGTGCCCATCTTAGTGGCTGCCACTCGGTTCATTCTCTGGGCCTAGCTACACTGTCTGCCTGCCTTAGCCGGTATAGCTCATAGTCTGCGGGTTATTAACCTTTCATTCTCTCTCTTTTTCTTCCATCCTTCCCTCTCTGTCTGTCCTTCCTCCTGCTTGGGACTCTCTCTCAGCTTCTCTCCTTGGTAAGCTCCAGGTGCTGTGGGCAGAGGAGCTAAAGTCCAGAATGGGGGAGGGAGGGGATGCACCTGGGTGTCTGGGTGGGACCTGGGCAGGCCGAAGCTCGCTGTCCTAGCTGGCCATTAGGCGCATCAATTCCTAGACTACAGTCTCTCTGTAGTGAGGACAGAGGGTGGCGAGGGTTTCCACGGGGCCACACATGGGAGGCTAGGGCAGGTAGGGTGGGAGCGTGGTGTATTGGTCAGGATAGGTGCTTATTCTTTGCTGCTGCCGTGGCCCCTCTGGGTCTGTCTTCCCTGGAGTCTTCCTCTCTTCTCCTTGGCCTTGGGCTCCTCTCTCTGTTGCCAGGGCTGAGGGGCCCTTGATTTCTCGTTGCAGGTCACCCTCGGGTGCTCGCTGACTCCTTCCCTGGCAGCTCCCCTTATGAGGGCTACAACTATGGCTCCTTCGGTACGTGTCAGCACCAGAGCTGGTCCTTGCCCACTCGCCGCCTGGTCTCCTTGGGCTTCCACCTCCAAGGCGGCAAAGCGGCCATGGGGCCCGGCCCAGTCCCCGCCTCCCCATCCCCTCCCACTGGCCTCACCACGTCCTGTTCCCCGTCCTCCGCAGAGAACAGTTCTGGGTCCACCGATGGTATGGGGGATAGCACGGGCACCGGAGACCTGTCCTACAGCTACCAGGGTGAGTGAGGCAGGCGGGCCGGAGCAGGCTGGGTAAAGCGTGGTGAAGGGTGCCCACTTCTTCTGCCAGACGCTGGCACCAGGAGAGGGGCTGCTGGCTCCCTTTCCCTCTCCTCTCTTGTTCTCTCCTCCTTGGCCCCACTTCCTGGTAACTTTCCCTTTCCTTTGAAGGGCACGACCAGTTCAAGCGGCGCCTCCCCTTTGGCCAGATGCGGCAGCTGTGCATTGCCATGGGTAGTTGTGGGGTGGGGGGGCGCTGCTCTGCCAATCAGCTCCTGCCAGGGCCATTGACCGGGGCCGGTAGGGTCCAGGGCCAGAGGGATGCTTTGTGCATGGCTTCCCCATCTAAAGCCAATAATCGCCCGCTCTTGTGTCTTTTGAGAGAAGCAGACACTGGCCTTGACGCTGGCGGGCTGGCACCCCGGCTACCCCCGGGCCGGATGTTCTGGTTTGCTGCCATGTTTGCCAGCACCCTCACTCCCTGGCCTGCGGGGGTAGGGCCCTTGGGCAGGGGTGTCATGTCCTGGCCTCTGGGGGCTTTGGTCAGGCAGGATCACAGGAGGAAGCTTCTGAAGGCACCAGAAGAGAATAGGAGCAGGTGCTCTTCCTAGAGGCAGCCTATCACCCTTGCCTGCACCCCAGAGACCACTGGGTAGAGAGACTCAGTGGGGCCAAGGCAGTGTCCTCTCAGAACCCACACTGCTGGGCACCTAATCAGCATGACTTCTGCTGAATTCAGTCCTGTTGCTTGTGTCTGGGGCCAAGGTCTGCTCAGAGTCCTGGCCTGGAAGTCCTGTGTCAGTGAGGGGGGCAGGGTTGGAGGGGTCCCTGTTTGGTGGCCTCTTCTCAGAACCCACCCTTGTTCCCCTTGAGGCCTTAGGAGCACATGATACCTTTGCCCTGGGCCAGAGCCCACCTCCACCCCTGCTCTGAACCCACAGTTTGCCTCTTCCCATCGCCCAGTAATTGTGACAATTGCCCTAGGTGGGTGGGGACAGACCTTGGGTTCTGTGCCTACTGATTAACTCTTCCCTCTTGCCCACCCCAGATCGCACCCTAGACCCCGTGGGCACTCGGCCTCGCCTGGACTCCCTGAGCTCTGTGGAGGAGGATGACTATGACACGTTGACTGACATTGATTCCGACAAGAATGTCATTCGCACCAAGGTCCGTTGCCATGCAGGCTGGCCCTGGCCGTGGGTTTCCCAAGGACAGGAGATTCTGTGTTCGGGCTCCAGCGCATCTCCCTCTGGGGTGACATCTTAGGGGAACAAAGGGAAAGAGCTCAGCTGGGGCAGCATCGCTTCCAGGGGAGGCCAGCTTCACTCCCAGCCCTTCCAGACTATTGGCCAGCAGCAGTGGGGTGGCCTGGAGCTGGGCCCTGCAGAATTATGGCCTGTGGGAGGGGCAGGGGGACTGCCTGGTCCTCCTCTAGCCTGGGCAAGAAGGGCTTCTCCCGGTCTCCCGGGCAGTGGGAAAGTGGGGCTCACTCCAGCGTCTCCCTAGCAATACCTCTACGTGGCCGACCTGGCACGCAAAGACAAACGCGTCCTTCGGAAGAAGTACCAGATCTACTTCTGGTGAGTGGGTGCAGTGGGCCGGGCTTCCTGTTGCTGGCAGGGTGGTGTGGCGGTGTCTCCGGGTTCTGCCTCCTCACCAGTGCTGGCCCCCCACTCTGCAGGAACATCGCCACCATCGCTGTCTTCTATGCGCTTCCGGTGGTACAGCTGGTGATCACCTACCAGACGGTGAGAGGCCGAGCTGGCTCCCCTGGGCCCCTGTGGAGCACCCTTGCCGAGCGCCCCGGCCTGGGGCTCTGGCATGCGCACAGGTCGTAGGTCCCAGGACCTGGGTTCAGAGCCTAACTCTGCCTCACAGGCCAGGTGACCTGGAGCAAGTCGCCGAAGCTCCCTGAACATCAGTGTTCCCGACTGCAAAGTGGGGCTGCCCAATGACAGTGACAGCATGTTCACCAGCTCGTTGTGGGGTTTATGCAACTAGGGTCATGGGGCTTTGTAGGCCTCAGTTTCCCTTCCCTTTTCTCAGTGCTCTGAGGCAAGACACTCCGTTACGGTCATGCCCCGTGATCTTGGGCTGCACCTAGTGCGAGGGGTGGTGAGTGTGCCAGAGAGTGCTGGCCCAGCAAGCCCCTTGTGTGGCCATCCCGCCGCATGGGGCTGCATGGTATGGCCCAGGCTTGGCTCCCTGTCGCCTGGGCTCAGGGCCGAGAGTCAGGTGCTTCAGCAGCCCCTCCTGCTCCCGTGCCCTGCTGCAGGTGGTGAATGTCACTGGGAATCAGGACATCTGCTACTACAACTTCCTCTGCGCCCACCCGCTGGGCAACCTTAGGTGGGGATCCTGGGAAGGAGGTGGGGATGGGGGAGGGGGAGGGACCGAGGCTCTGCCAATGCCTGCCCCAGGTGGGGAAGAGGCCAGAGTACAGGGCTGAGGCCATGCGCCCCTTGTTGCCCCTTCCAGCGCCTTCAACAACATCCTGAGCAACCTGGGGTACATCCTGCTGGGGCTGCTCTTCCTGCTCATCATCCTGCAGCGGGAGATCAACCACAACCGGGCCCTGCTGCGAAACGACCTCTACGCCCTGGTGAGGGGGCACCTGCCACTGAGGCCTCCACTCCAGGCCCTCTGTAGCAGGCGTGGCCCAGTCCTGCCCACATGCCACACAGTTCCCCTCTTCTGCTCAACCTCTTTGGGTCCTTCCCTTTGTCCCTCTCTCCCCTCCTGTACCCCTCCCTCCCCTCCTCCCTCCTGGCTCACCTCTATCCCTTCCCTTCTCCCCGACAGGAATGTGGGATCCCAAAGCACTTTGGCCTCTTCTACGCCATGGGCACAGCGCTGATGATGGAGGGGCTGCTTAGTGCATGCTATCATGTGTGCCCTAACTATACCAACTTCCAGTTTGGTGAGCAGGGCCTTCCTCTTTCCTGGCTGCACCCAGAGCAGGGGCCTGCCTGGGGTCCTCCAGCGTCCCCGGGTGCCCCGCAGGGATCCCCAACACTCGGCCCCTGTGGGAGACTCCGGGGCTGGGCTTCCTGTGGGCACGCACGTCCAGTTCATAGAAAAGAGGCAGCATTCGTTTGTTGAGTGTTTCCTATGGAAAGGCATGGATAGACGCCAAGACAACAAGCATACTTGAGCTCCGGTCCCTGATCTCAGGGTGCGGGGTTACGTTGTCCTTGTCAGGGGAGGTCACACAGCGGGGCAGCAGAGTGCTGTCACAGGGACAGTGACGGGACTGACGTTCCGCCTGCCCACCTCCTGCTCTGTGGCCGTGAGATGTGGGGGCTTTCTCTGCCACCCAGACCATCCGGGCGGGGAGTTCGCTGCTGAAGTTCAGTGGATGTGTTCATAGTTCACGCTCCTGTCCCCTAACCCAGACACATCGTTCATGTACATGATTGCCGGGCTGTGCATGCTGAAGCTCTACCAGAAGCGGCACCCCGACATCAATGCCAGCGCCTACAGCGCCTACGCCTGCCTAGCCATCGTCATCTTCTTCTCTGTGCTGGGCGTGGTGAGGCCCTGACCCGCAGTGCCCACCCCGCACGCACCCCCTGCCCCTTCCCTGAGGTGCCTTCCTTGGGCCTCCCCTGAGAGCCCTGGCCTGGCTGAGCACTGAGCCCCGCTCCTCTGGAGGAGGGGGGAGCTGGGGCAGTGGCTCTGCTCAGCGCCTCCTCAGCCCTGCCCACCGTGGCCCCCTCTACAGGTCTTCGGCAAAGGGAACACAGCGTTCTGGGTCGTCTTCTCAGTCATTCACATCATCGCCACCCTGCTCCTCAGCACACAGCTGTATTACATGGGCCGCTGGAAGCTGGGTGAGGGCTTCCCGGGGCAAAGCGTGCGGGGTGCAGCTGGGCCCCATGGAAGGAGGGGTCAGTGGCCTCGGGGGCCTGTACTCACTGCCGATTTGGTTCTACCCTCTTGCTGAGGGCACTGGAAGAATCACAGAGTGAGGAATTGGATGAGAGTTGGCCTAGCTGTGCCCTCTGAAGGCCTGCGGTCTCTCTGCTGGCACGGGCACGGGCCGGGAGGAGGGGGGCTCCTGCACCCATCGGCACTTTGCCTTCTTTTTTGTTTATGTATTTATTTATCTAACTTTATGTTTTCAGTGTTTCGAGATTGTTTATGCCCCACACCCAGTGCTCCCTGCAGTCTGTGCCCTCCTGAACGCCCACCACCAGGCTCCCCCATCGCCCCACCCCCTCCCAAACCCTCAGTTTCTCAGAGTCCACAGTCTCTCAGCACTTTGGCCTCTTGCAGACTCGGGGATCTGCCGCCGCATCCTGCACGTGCTCTACACAGACTGCATCCGGCAGTGCAGCGGCCCCCTCTATGTGGTACTTCGCCCCCCAACCCTCCTCCGTCCACTCTCTTCCCCGGGGGGGGGGGTACCGCTGAGAGCCCAGGGGAGGGGGTGAGGATCCACTGACTTGGGCCTTCTTTCCACTTATCTCCCTGTCTCTCTTCCCCTCTCTCGGTCCCTGTGTCTCTGCTTGTCCCCAGGACCGCATGGTGCTGCTGGTCATGGGCAACATTATCAACTGGTCACTGTAAGTGTGGCCGTGTTTGCGGACAGACAGCTGGGGGCTGGGCCAGTCGCCGGCTGCCTTGGGGCCACGGGCAAAGTCTCTCAGCTTTGGGCATGAGAGATGGGGGCTGAGGACGGAGATGTTGGCACCTGGGGTTCTAAAATTTCTGTGGGCCTCTGAACCCAGACTCACCCATAATCAGATGTGGGGTTGGGGTGAGGGAGAGCTCCTTCCCCGCTCTTGGCCCTCCCCAGCTTCACCAGCAATTCCTCCCTGCGCCAGGGCTGCCTATGGACTCATCATGCGCCCCAATGATTTCGCCTCCTACTTACTGGCCATTGGCATCTGCAACCTGCTTCTCTACTTCGCCTTCTACATTATTATGAAGGTGAGTGGGGCTGAGGCTCCACTGCCAGGGGCCCTGCGTTTTTGGGATGGAGCAGGGCACAGCCTGCTTCAGGGTAGCACTGAGAGGGAGTAGAAATATTTCCATCATCTCTGCCCGTGAGTTGTGAGGAGCGGAGAGGCTAAACTTTCTTGCATGTGCAGAGACCCTTCCCGACTCCAGGAGTGGTCCTGCAGGTGGCAGGAGCCCCATGTGGTGCAGAGGGGTCTGAGCTGGGGCTCACCAAGTCTGCACAGGTGGGGGCCTCGA
The DNA here is from genome assembly GCA_004023965.1 of Spilogale gracilis. Taxonomy (NCBI): domain Eukaryota; kingdom Metazoa; phylum Chordata; class Mammalia; order Carnivora; family Mephitidae; genus Spilogale; species Spilogale gracilis. Next base: position 47,120 of record PITA01002278.1, on the reverse strand, counting down.
CAGGTACCCTACTGCCAGCCGGTGTGAGCGGAGCCTGGCCAGTGCACCCCGCCAGCACGCGGCTCTGCACACGTGGAGGCCTAGCCAGGGTGGGCATCAGCAGTGAGGACAGCAGGCGGTTGGTGTGGGACAAGTTAACTGTGTAGTTACACGGGGTGAGGGTGTAAATCTGGGAAGGCTTCCTGAAGGATCCATCCTATATGCTGAGACGTGGCATGAAAGGCAGGCAGGGAAATGGGCTGGGCTAGGGTCTGGCCCTCAGGCTGCTCTTCCCTTCCCTCAGCTCCGCAGCGGGGAACGGATCAAGCTCATCCCCCTTCTCTGCATTGTCTGCACCTCCGTGGTGTGGGGCTTTGCACTCTTCTTCTTCTTCCAGGGACTCAGCACCTGGCAGGTGAGTAGCAACTCGCCCACAGGCTCACTGTGAGCTGACGAAGGGCCACTTCTCTTCACCAGACATGGTTGGTGAGCATTAACCGTGCTCCCTCACAGCTGCCTTCTCACTTAATCCTCCTGACATTCAACATGCCCGCTTCGGGGGTATCCCCCCCATTTTACCTAGGAGGCAGCTGAGTTTCAGAGAGGCCAAGGAACCTGCCCAAGGTCATACAGCCAGCGAGTGGCACAGCTGGGTTTTGAAGCCAGAAGTACCAGGATCTCCCTTCTGCCTCAGAGGCACCTGCCATGAATCAGGTTTCAGTTCTGTGACCAGAACCAAGTCTGGCTGGGTCTCTCCCTTTGAAGTATTTATCATCTAGTTCAGGAGAGAGAGAGACCATCAGTTCCGAACTGCTCTTTGCAATATGATCCACAAGGCAAAGCAGATAGGCAAGACGGGAAGAGGGGATGGACATGAGGAGCAAGAACAGAGAGCTTCCTGGTGGAGGCAGACCTCACTCATGGCCTTAAAGGCCTTTGTGATGAGAAAGGGCCCTGTGGCCCAGTGATGCTGTGACCAGAGTCATGACCCAGAGGCAGAACTAGATGAGGCAGATTTGGGGTCAGCAAAGGTATGAATTTGGGGGCTGAGTGAAGACTGAATTCCCAAGGGCAGGACAGTTGTCATCTCAGTGGCCTCAGTGTGTGGCACAGACGGCCCCCAGACGGAGTGATGTCAGGTCAGTGTAGGTCGGATAGGGTTATGGGCGAGCGGGGAGGACCCTGAGGGCCTGAGGTCATGGTCCACGGTCATGGCTCCTGTTGTCCTGGGCGAGGTGGGGTGGGGGGCAACCTGCCAGTAACGCTCTGGAGGACAAGTGAGCCTGGAGCTGCTGCTGAGAGCAGGGGGCAGAGTCCAAGGTCGGGACCCGAAGGAGGAGGCTTTTGAGGTCTTCTAGCGTCTCAAGGTAACTCAACCTGCTGTTGGAGGGTAGGGCAGAAGAATAGGAGGCGGAGGGTCTGAGTGAAGGGAAGGGGCAGAAGACAGCATCTTCTGGAAGAAATCTGTGACAGAAAGCTGGTTTTTGGATGTGGGAGAGGAGGACAAGGGTGAGTCTGGAGGAGAGTGTGCTCGTGCTGGTGGGGGCAGCTGGGCGGCCAGTGACGCTCCCCGTTCCTCTTCAGAAAACGCCTGCCGAATCACGGGAGCACAACCGCGACTGCATCCTGCTGGACTTCTTTGATGACCACGACATCTGGCACTTCCTCTCCTCCATTGCCATGTTTGGGTCATTCCTGGTCCGTGAGGCTTTCCTGCCGCAGCACGGGGGTGGGGTAGGGGCCGCAGTTGTCCCACGGCCTGTGCCTGACGCAGCACTTCCCCTCCAGGTGCTGCTGACGCTGGATGACGACCTGGACACCGTGCAGCGGGACAAGATCTACGTCTTTTAGCGGGAGCTGGGCCCCTTGCTGCACTCATGGGGGCCCCCGAGCTCCTCCACCTCACTGCCCAGAGCCTCTGTAGCTGTGGGGGTGTGAGTTCCCGCCCTGTGGCCCAGCATGGGTGGTGGCGGGACAGCGAGGTCTAGCCCAGGCCTGGCCTGGGACGATCACGGCAGGGGCTGTGAGCCCTCTAGCTGCCCTCTGCCGGGGAGGACGCCTGCTCCCCTAAAAACCCAGATGTTGGCCAATGGCTACTGCTTCTCAGTGTTGATGGCCTCTCATGGGCCCTATCCGTTGGCTCTCCATTTGTCCCTCTTCAGGAGGAAGGAGGGAAGTGTTGTTGCCCTGCCCATCTCATGCCTCATTCTGCCTGTCCCTCCCCTCCCCAGGAGCCTGCGACCCCAAAGCCCTTTCTTTCTTCCCAAGCTCCAATCCAGGGCCTGGTTGGGCCTGATTCTCTGTCCTGCACCAGGGCCCCACTGCTCTTTGAGGCCATCCCTGACTGCCATCACTGCCCGTTCCAGTCAGGATAAATGGGGGCATAGGATTTTGGGGGCTGGCCAGCTAAGGCCTTTGGTGCTAAGGCCTAAGAGGGGCTGCAGGCTGTGCTGCGTCCTCCCTCTGACCTGTGCTTGGGACTGGCTCTGTAGTAGTTAGGGTCAGTCCACGTGTGAGAGTCGCCTTGATCTGAGGGGTTGAATTCAGAGGTCAACTTCCTATCCCGTCAGCCCCCAGACCGATGTTGGCACCAGGATTCGAGGGAGAGATCAACTCCCCCCTTCCCTTCATTTTTCTTTACAGTCCTCCGTCCTGCCAAGCCCCAGTTGGGGGCCTTTCAGTGCCATTGATGCTGCCCAAGAATGTCCAGGGGCAAAGGAGGGGGATACAAGGCGCCCAGCTCCTCCTGCCTCCTCACAGCCATGGGAGCCCCAGTGCCTATTGTAGAAGGAGGTTCAGGAAGGGACAGCATCTTCCCCTCGGCATCCCTGGTCCAGCCTCACTCTAGGACCCAGGACTGGCTTCCGTGTTTCCGTCCTGTTTCCGGCCAGTTTTGTGTTAGTCACACAAACAGATATGTAGGACACCTTGGAGTTTACAGAGTCACCCTAGCTCTGGGCCCCTGACTGCTCTGGTCCTTCAATCCCCGTCACCCTACGTGGGCAGTTCCAGATGCCAAGACTGGGGGAGGTCAGGCCGGTCCTCTGCCTCGGGGGTGGGAGTGTGTTTTATTCTGCCCAACTTGTTTTTATAGCTCTCCAGGGCTGGGGAGAGGGGTGGATCTGGATCTTTTTTCAGAACTCCGTTTAATGTCTGTTTCCATGCTACGGTTGTGTTTCTGTTTTCTATGAATGAGTCTGCATTCAATTAAAGAAACAACCAGACGTGCTTCTCGGGCCCGTTTGCTCCTCATTTCCAGGTGGAAGTGTGGAGAAGGAAGAGTGGGACAGAGGCTTTCCATTTCCCAGCTCTTCTGTTGCCTCTTTTCAACAAAGTAGAGTCCCCCTTGTTTTCCCCATGTGTCCTCAAGTCCCCCATATCTCTCTTCCTTTTAAGCACTGCATCAGTTCAGGAAGCATGTACCAGGGGACTGCACCGAGCCAGCACTGTGCGGGGCAGAGAGGACAGTGAGGTCTCAGCAGTGCCCTCTCACCACTGAGATCCGTCGCTCCCTCACCCCCTTAGCTGGCAAGTGGCAGCACCTTCTGCCCACCTCGCCCCTCACCTGCAGGGCATGCCGGCTTCCCTTCTGGCCTGAGCCTCTCCCAGCCTGGCAGGCTGCAAGTGCAGTCAGTGCTCCCTGACTGTGACTTGAATGACAGGAGAATGCAGGCCGAGGTGGGGCTGGTTCTCAAAGGAACACAAGATGGTGATTGTAGGACGGGTAAAGGGTAAATGTGCACAGATGGCAGGCGGGCTTCCAGAAGAGGAAATCTGGAAATGACCCTAGAAAGTTGATTTAGGTTCCAACAGGCCAAGGAGGCCAAGATTTGGGAGGCCAGGAAGCTGGTGAATTCAGACCTTACTGGAGGTCCACTGCCCTCTAGCTGATCCCCTGGTCCTCCCTGCTCTTCCCAGCCACCGCCACTGGGGGGCACTCCAGCTTTGTGTCACTGGGCTCTGGCTTTGGGTGGGCGTCCCCTCCACCGCCCACTGCCCAGTGCCAAGCTCAGCGGCTGTTCAGGGTGTGGGGGGAGTGTTAGCTCCTCCCTGTCAGGCCGCCCTCGGGAAAGGGGTGGGGTGGTCTCACGGGGGGCAGCCTGAGACCTCACTGGCTGTGTCTCACCTTTGGGTACCCCTTCCCCTGAGGCCAGGCACAAGCCACATAGGAGTGGGTCTGTTTCCAGGAGTGACAGAGGCCAGTCTGTTCTCCAGGGTGGGTAGGGACTGTTCCCCAGCGAGGGAGGACGGCAGTCAGAGCCTCCCACCCAGTGTTGGTGTCTCCGCCAGGCCAGGCCTTAGAAACTCCACGGCTAGGGGCCAAGTTCGACTGAGCTGCTGCGGAGCTCTCAGATCCCACCCCCAGCTAAAGCAGGGTCCACTAGGGGAGCGGGTCTGCCTGCTTCTCCCCTCCCACACGGGGGCCAGCAGGGACACCCAGTTTCTGTCAGTCGTGACCCCACACACACATGGCCTTGCACAAGATGGACTCTGGGCCTATTTATCTGAAAATGAGGTTAGTAATTATGCTTCCATGATACAGCCCTGAGGATTAGACGACAGCTTTTGCAAATCATCTGCCCGGCATGTCGTAGGTTCTCAGGAAAGTTTAGTTCCTATCTCCAACCAGAGGGAAACCCCCAGGAAGACAAGGTGGCAGGTTAGTCCTCCACCGGTCTCAGGGATGGATTCCCACCCTCTCCCCCAGCTCTTTCCCCCCTCTCTCAGGCCAGACCCTCTTGAATTTCCTCTGCCCTCAAATTCAGGGGCAGGGAGCAGTGAAGGAGCAGCAGCTTAAGTCCAGAAAGCAGGGGAGGCCTTCATGGTCCTGCCCATAAAAGGCTTTTCCCGGAGGCTTCCCAGACCGGCAGCTCAGCTCCGCCCTGCCCGCTCCATCTCCAAAGCACGCAGAGAATGTCTGGGGCAGCCCCCGGCAGACTGCTCCAACTTGGTGTCTTTCCCCAAATATGGAGTCTGTGTGGAGTCACTGGGGGGGCCTGGGGGTGGGGATCAGGCTGGGTTCTTCTAGCAGGGAGGAGGCCGAGGGGTAAGCCAGCGGGGGAGGCTTACATCACCACAGCAGCAGCCCTTTAAACCCCTCACTCAGCCAGCGCCCTATCCTGTCTGTCCAAGTTCAGACACGGAGTGTTCCTTTCTTCCTGCGAGCCCGAGGAACCCCTGTAAGTGCATGTATCCCCGGGTTGGAGGGCAGGCAGGCTAGGCCTTGAGGGTAGCAGTGGGGTCCTGGGGACAGGGCCCTTCAGGGCTCCTGGTTTGCAGCTCCCTGGCTGGAGAAGGCCACCCTCTCTGTTAGCGTGCATTCCTGATCTCCAGATGGGGAGGTGGCCTTACTTGATGGCGGGGATGATGCTGCCAGAATCCCATCTTGCTTGGACTGGGCAGGCAGCCCGGGGCTGACTGAAATGTTTAGGATGACTTGGCTGATGCAGAGGGACTGCTGGTGAAGACTCTGATGACTGGGGTGCAGGGGAGCTCCCCATGTTCAGCCCTCATCACGTCCATGAGGTGTGTGATGGGCTTGAGATGCTGGGTAGGACGCAGGCTGATCGTGTCCATCCAGGGGGCTGGGCAAGGAGCTAGGTGAGCACACCAGCAATGGCGAGCAAGGGCCCGTGGCCGGGTGCCCAGGGCCTGAGCAGCAAAGGGGAGGCCCTGGGGAGCCACTGAGGCAGCAGGGAGGGCCGCAGGTGGGGCAGGTCATGAGAGGGGCTTTTCTGGACACATGGCTCCTTCCATCCTCTGAAAATGGGAGGTGACCCCAATGCAGGCAGAGGGGTAAGGGGCGGGTCCTGCAGGAGCTTCGCAGTGTTGGCCCAGGTGGGCCTAGGACCCTAGGCCCTTCCCAAAGGGTCTGGCTGCTTCCCCTCCCTGGCTGCTATCCAAAGGGTAGCAGTGAATAGGGCCACCCTTCTCTGCGGCCAGAACTGAGATGAGCCTGATCTCTGGCCGTGTCAGAGAGCCACAGAGACTTGCTCCTGTTTGCTGTGCCTTCTTTCAAAGAGAGCCGGGACGCACTGGTCCTGGAGAAGACCCCTGCTTCGGCCAGTTGCTGTGGGTTCCTGCTGGTAGCAGGTGCACGCTGCCCCTTTCCAGCTGGGCTTTAGTCTTTCTCCTGGGGGGAGGGGCAGCTGACAGGAGCCACAGGGCAGAGGGATCCACCCACAGCCCAGCCATCCTGCCTGGCCTGTCCTGGGAGGCTTTATCTAGAAAGGGCCCTGGGTGGCTTGGCTGGCAACCCTCTCTCTCTCCTCTTCCCAACAGCCCACCAAGGGGTGTGGGACTGACTGGGGAGGTCTTGGTCAGAGGACGGAGAGGGATTTCTCAGAATTCTCCACTTTGAGACTCTTCACCAGAAGGGAGAGGGTGGGGGTGGGTTGGGGTGGATGGGGTGCCTTTCATCCCCCTCCCTGTTCTGATCAAAATCCAAATACTGTCTCTAGATCCAGGGTTGCCACTTTGCATTCTTGTCACCGGGGACCTGGATACCTTCACTGTCTGCTCTGAATGTCCTAGACTGAAAGCTGGGGGGGTTACACTCTGCTTTGGTTGGTCCTGTCCCTCGCAGGAGGAAGGGCAGTTGGGAGGGCAGGTCGAGTGGAGAGCGCCAGGGTGGGCTTGTGGAAGGTGGTGGGGGCCTGGACCAGGGGGATACATGTTGCCTGCCTGGGCTGTGGGGTGTAGGCTGAGCCGGGGCCCAAGTCACCTCACCTGATCCCAGCTGACTCGTGCATTTTGACCACAAGTCTTTGCCTGCATACCCCTCACCCTCCTGCCCCCCTCACTGTGGTTGGGAAGCAGGGAAGCAGGTGTGAGACACACCACAGGGTGGGGAAGGAAGAGACTAGGCTGGTGGAGATGGGCAGTAGGGCTCAGAGGTGGCCCTGCCTTCTGCGGCTTTACAAATCCCAGAGAAGTGAGTTGCCCAATAGCTGGAATTTAGGTGAGTCCATCTTGTGTTGTCTTGAGCTTTGCTGTCCTCTCAGGGGATGACTGGGAAAAGGAGTGAAGGGCAGCTTTGGAGGAATGGTTTTTGTCCCTGGGTCAGGGCTTGGCTCTCCCAGGTTACCTCCAGGAGGCGACGGCTGGGCAGGAGTAACAGACAGTGGCTTGGTGAAGGCAGAGCCCTCTGAGATAGATCACCTCCTCCTCTGGCACAGATGGGGAGTTTGAATGCAGGGAAGTTGTCAGCTTTGGGGGAAAGAAGGGTAGGGCAGCTGACTGGGGACCATGGCAAGTGAGGACATTCACTCGGCTTTCCACGGCGGTGGTGAGTGGGGAGAGGGTCTGATTCAGACAGAGGGAGTTGGGGAGCTCGCCCACTACCCCCATCCTCAGACCATTTTATCCCCCAACCTCTGACTTCTCTGAGGCCGGGCTATGGGTCTGGCCTCATTTGGTTCCTTTCTCAGAGGGCTCTCCCAGGGGGCTCTGGGCGCCACCCCCAGGTGACCCCTGTAGCCAGGTCGGGTACCCCTGGACCAGCCATCTCGCTGGCCCTGCTCCTGCAGCCTTCCCCTCACAATATGAGGCTCTCCTGAGCTGCCTCGGGACAGCAGCTGGCTGCCGGTCTGCACAGGGAGGGCCTCCCCATGTTCCGGCTCGCAGATTCTTGGCTTTGGGATGTCCCTGGAGGACTCTGGCTCCTCAGTTGCTCAGCTGCTAGAGTGGTGGGAGCCTGGGGCACAAGGGAAAGTCCGTGGGTCTATCAGTTCTCCCTCTCTCTCCTGGCCTGCCTGAGGAAGGGTAGCTTCCTGGCCAAAGGCTTGTGGCTTCTGCTGGCTTCCTAGGCCTTGCCAGGTGTGGGGACCTCTGAACCTCCAGCAGCTGCAGGCCAGAGGCTGGGCTGACCCGGCAAAGAGCGGGCGTTTTGGAGTTCCAGCTTTGGGGCTAGAGGACAAAGTGGAGGGAGAAGAAAGGGAACTCTGTAACTTGAGGGGGAACCAACCAACCACGTCACGCCTACCTGGACGAAGAAACCCGCTGCTCTATTTTGGTGCCGGGAGTGGGAGGTAGTGTCGCCTCCTCTGGAAGGTACCTCCAGTGCCTCTGGGAGCAACCTTGGCAAAGAAAGAAGGCTCTAGACCCACGGTTGTCTAACTCTGGCCCATATGCCAAATGCAGCCTGCTGTTTGTGTCTATAGAGTTTTATTGGGTCAAAGTCATGCTCACTTGTTTACATATTGTCTAAGGCTGCTTTCATGCTACAATGGCAGAGACCATATGTCTTGCAAAGCCTAAAATACCTGCTGCTGTCTGGTTGTTTACAAAGTAAGTTTACCGATCCTTGCTCTGGACTTCCAAAGGCCTGGTGTCCTGTTTCTCTGGTCTCTAAGTACAGAGAGGCTCACTGGGTGGAGAGGATGATGGGCAGTGCCATGAAAACAAAATGAGGAAACCAGGGGAGATAAATAAATGTCTAGGACAGATGGGCAACCCCCAGCCCGCCCATCCCCCTAGAAGCTCCAAGGCCTGCCTAGCACAAGTGAGAGCCCAGCTGTTTTCTGATCCTCTGACCTCCCTTCTCTGGCCAGAGCTGCCTTAGCTTTCCCACAACATGGCCAACAAGGGTCCTTCCTACGGCATGAGCCGTGAAGTACAATCCAAAATTGAGAAGAAGTATGACGAGGAGCTGGAGGAACGGCTGGTGGAGTGGATCATAGTGCAGTGTGGCCCCGATGTGGGGCGCCCAGACCGCGGGCGCCTGGGCTTCCAGGTCTGGCTGAAGAACGGCGTGGTGAGTGGCCCCCTAGGGAGGGGGGCTGGGGCTTTGCCATCCTGCTGGGCTCGTGGGGCAGACACCCCCAGCGGGGTGCAGAGCTGCGTTCTGTGCCTGGCAGATTCTGAGCAAGCTGGTGAACAGCCTGTATCCTGACGGCGCCAAGCCCGTGAAGGTGCCCGAGAACCCTCCCTCCATGGTCTTCAAGCAGATGGAGCAGGTGGCTCAGTTCCTGAAGGCAGCTGAGGACTACGGGGTCACCAAGACCGACATGTTCCAGACTGTTGACCTCTTTGAAGGTACAGAGAGAAGAGGGGTGGAGGAGGCAGGTAGAGGACAGGGCGCTGAGGCAGAGGGGACATGCCGCAATAGGTCTGCAGGGTGCGGATGGGATGTGCCAAGAGAATGCCAACCGTACTCAAGGGCATCACAGGGTCTACTGCAGCCTCCTCAGCCCCTGGGGTGGTCAGTTCTCTGAGAGGCCGGGCAGGCCCTGCCGTGGAGTCCTGCGGACGTGGTCCTGAAGTTCACCCCCCGCCCCCATTCCCTTTCCATCTTCTCCCAGGCAAAGACCTGGCAGCAGTGCAGAGGACCCTGATGGCCCTGGGCAGCTTGGCGGTGACCAAGAATGACGGGTACTACCGTGGAGACCCCAACTGGTTTATGAAGTACGTGGCCACTGGGGGTTCCTTGTGTGTTAAGCTGGGGTCTCTGCGGGAGGTGGTAGGTGGCCTGGGCTAACCGTGAAGCCAAGGGACACGGGGCAGCAGATAGCTGGGAAGATACAAAGTGAAGGTCGGGGCCTAGGAGAAGATGGGTCCCTGCTGCTTGCCAGTGTCTGTGGCCCGTGGGGCAAGCATGGTAAAGGGAGCAGGAGAAGTGAGATGGGGGGACATGGGAGGAGGCCAGGAAGTGACAGAGGAAACAGAACCCAGGTGGAAAATGTGCAGTCCTGGTGAATTTTTATCCTGATTTCCCCACTTCTAGGAAAGCCCAGGAGCATAAGAGGGAATTCACGGAGAGCCAGCTGCAAGAGGGCAAGCATGTCATTGGCCTACAGATGGGCAGCAACAGAGGGGCCTCCCAGGCTGGCATGACGGGCTACGGACGACCTCGGCAGATCATCAGTTAGAGGGAGCGGGCCAGCCCCCAGCCCTGCCCTTCCCCAGCTCGCTGGTCACAGCCATCCTGCCTAGCCTGCCTCACCCACACCCGTGTAGTTCCTTCAGCCCCGGCCAAGCTTCGAGCCTCCGTCACTGAGCAAAGGTGACCACACTTGGGCAGCTCTCCTCCCCCCTCAGCCTCAGCCCAACTTCTTACCCCAAAGCACCACCCCCCTAACCCTCCTCCCGGCTCCTCTACCGTCCCCCACCGTCTTTCCCCACTCTGGGCTGGGCAGAGGGGGGACATGGGCTGGGGGCGGCTGGGCAGGGGGCAAGTCCACCATCCCCCTTGGCCGCAGATGCCTATTGAAGGAAACCCAGCTCAAACTGCCCCTATTTTTTTGTGGGAATATTTTGGGGATTGAAATTCAAAAAAGAAACAAATATATACATCAGTCTTTCCTCAGGCCTGGCTGGCAGAGTATGATTTGCCCCAGTCACTTCTGGTTCCAGGAGCTATGAGCAGGCGAGAGGCAGGGAACACTTACGTGTGTTCTGGGCTGCCAGCTCTGATGGGCCCCTCGAAGTCTAGGACCCCGGGGCGGTCAGCTTCCTTCCGAGGCCCAGGCAGAGGAGGAGGAGAGTGAATCTTGGGGACCAGGGACCAAAGGCCAAGAGGAGTGGCGTGGCAACTTTCATGAGCTCTGGGAGGCAGATGAAAGGCGATGGGAGCGGCAGAGTTGTGTAGACGGTTTTTATTTTGGAAAAGCTGTGCAGAAAAACACTCAACCGAATGTTGCTTGTGAAAAGAGAAACCCAAATCTTAAGCGTTAAAAAAAAATTTTAGATCAACCAGCTAGCTCAGAAGAGGGGAGGAGGCCAAGGCTGGGAGGAGTCCCAGCCCGTCAGGCAGATGGCTGGCCTCCAGCGGGTAAGGCCATTTCCCTGAGCGCTTTGCAAAGGAAGACAGGGCGGTTGCAGGGCTGGAGGGGCAGTGGCTGACCCGTCATAGTCTAGTCCTGCCGCAGACCTACCACGTGAAGCCTCACGGGCCCAGGGGAGCCGCGCCCATCCACAGCCTTGCCAGGAGCATCGTACCGATCCTTCAGGATGGAGGGTGGGGGGTGATGGTAAAGGGGCAGGGCTGTGTTCAAGGTTGGCTTCTGATCAGGGCTCCTGGCAGCAGCTTTCTGGGCGAATGTGCTGGGCTGAGGGCTAATTGCCCTACTGGTAGGTCCTAGGTTCCAGGCAGAGGCACAAAGGGGCGGGAGGGAGAGAAGACTGCTGCTTCTAGGTCCTGGGTCATTAAAAGGACAAGCATATATCCACAGGCTCTTCCCAGCCTTCACCCTGAGCCCTCTTCCCGAGGTACCCAGGTGACGTTTCTGCGGAGAGGCTCTTCTGGCCATAGCAGACCCCAGGCCCTGCCCCACCCATGCATGGGTGAGGGTCCCTATGACCCACATCACCGGCTTGCCCAGGAGAAACGAGGACAGGGCCGAGCCCTTGGCCAAGACCTTCTGACTGGAAGCTCCCGTTCAGTTGGAGGAAGATTCAGCACCCGTGGCCACACTGTTCTCTGGCACGATTCCTCTGTCACTGCACCTTAAGAAGGCCCTTGGCCTCTCTGAGTGTAGTCAGAGGGTGCTCTTTCGGCCTGTGGATCCCTATGTTAGCATCAGGGCCGCCTTCACCCTAGGCTCCCAGGACTTTACGATAGCCTTCCAAGCTTCCCGGGCTTTGGGAAGGAAGCGCCTGTCTCATGTTGAGCCTGATGGGCTTCGGGTCAGCAAATCTGTTCCTCTTTGCCCTGCAGCAGGTCTGGGGCTAGGTGATGATGAGGGCAGTTCAGGGTATTCCTGTCCTGGGCCTGGCCCCAGGCCCCTCGATCCAGCAGGTCTGGGGCAAGGAGACCGGAGGTGGTGGGAGGGCCCTCACTCTCTGTTTCCACACTGTCCGGATCCTTGCTGTTGCAGAGTGGCACTGATTCTAGCTCTGTCCCCTCCTCCCTGGCTTTCTGGCTCCGCTGGGGCCAGTGGCAGGGTCCACTCCTACCAACTCGGTGGGAGGCCACACTCCTCTGGCTCAGGTAGATTTCCAGCATGTAGTAAACGGTCCAGAAGATGGTAAAAGTGCCGACCAGCACCAGAGTCTGGAGAAAAGTCAAGCACCCAAGTTAGGGATGGTTTCCCAAAGCCTGTGGCTTCTCTCAACCCAGAACAATGAGCTCAGAGAGTCTGTCACGTCCAGGACTGTCTCCCCACCCCAAAGCCGCCACCCGAGGAGGGCCCTCTTAGAGTGAACTAGTTGAGGGGGGCCCAGCCAGCTCCTCCCGACCCCTCACTTCTCAAGTCACCTGGAGTACCACAGCAAGGTCTAGATCCCCCAGGACCCTCCCGCTGGAGGCCGGGTCCTCGTACCTTGAGGGTGTTAGGGGTGATGGTGTAACCATCTTCCTCGGGGATCTCCAGCCCAGGAGGGCAGGGCAGAGTGAAGCCGTCATGCAGGTATTTCCCACTCATGGCACTTTCTAACAGTCTGTGCGGAAAAAAAGAGATAAGGACGCCCTCCTGAACCTGGTTCCCCGACCCTTCGCCCTCGCCGGTTCTCCTATCTCATAGCTGGGGAGGGACGAAGGCCCACAGCAAGAAGGGGCAGGCATGCTGCACGTTCCCAGGGAGGTGGAGCTCCCAACATGGCCTCTCTGGGCCCCAGGAGCTCCTTGCCCCCCCGCCCCCCGCCCCTGCATCTGGAACCCACCTTTGCCTGTCCCTGATGTCCACTGGACTCCACACAGAGCCGTAGAGGGTCAGCTGCCACTGCTGGAGGGCGCCGGCCTGGACTGGCTCGTCTCCTAGAGTGGCAAGTGGGGCAGGCCATGAGCACGGCCCCTCCGCCGGCCGCGCAGACAGCCCGCCCTGCCACCTGGGGGGACCCGGCCACGCGGTCTGCTGCAGGAGTGGTCCGTGCCCCCCCCCCCAGGGGTTCTACAGAGGTGCTTCGCAGGGGGCTCTCAGGGATGGAGGTGGCGAGGCTGAGAGGTGCAACTCCGAAGCAAAGATTTTCCGCCTTTCTCTCTTTCACATTTTAGAGTTTCGGTTGGGAATTTGCTTGGGGAAAAAATGTCCTTCTACTAAATTAAAGCAAGGTTTGAAAACCAGCAGTTCAGTGAATCCCTAACTTGGCTGGGAGCCAGGAGAGTGGGGTTGGGTTGCCAGTCTCCTCACTGGAACATTATATGGCCTTGCACCAGTTACCTCAGACCTCTGGGTGGGTCTCAGTTAGAAAAACAAAAACAAAAAATGGCGAGAATTAGTCCTGCCCTTACCTGCCTACCAGGGCTGGTCGAAGGATGGTTATATGTGAAAAGACTTGAAATGTGGTTTCAACAAGGAATTTTTGTTGCTATCCTGAGGAAAAATGGATCAGTCACTTCTCCAAGGAGTATGAGAGGTAGTATCAATGAACAGTTGTAGATCTCAGTGCCCATACTTTAGAAGGGGTGTGTTTCTTGGCATCTACCCTGTCGGTCTGATGGCAACCCTATATATTCTCTGTGGAACAGTTTCCACGGGGACTCTGAGCTACAGAGGGACCAGATGGAGGGGCAGGCAGGCTTACCTACATCCCTGATCGCAAGTCTGTAAGTCCCCTTCGCTCTTTCCCCCCAGCACCGCACAGTGGAGAAGGTCCAATCATTGAAGCCATTTGGATCTCTGGAGGGGAAGAAAAGAGTAGAAAGCCCAGAAGGCGTGGGGCAAGGAACCAACCCTCTGCCCACAAACATGATTTCTTAACTGCAGGAGCCAATGGAACATAGCCATTGTGGCCTGAGCGACAGCTACTGGGGAGTATGCCAAGAGGCGTCCCCAAGTGCTGTCCCTTCCTCGGGGAGCCCATGAAATGAGGGACTTATCAGCATGTCCTAGTGGGAAAAGCAGCTGTGGAGAAAGGACAGGCCAGAGAGCTCGACAGATCTAGGCTCATTGTTACTTCCTGAGGCACCTACTAGCTCTGGGACTTGTTCCTCATTTGTAAAAGGAGGGTAACGTCTCCTCTGCAAAGTTCTTGGAAGGATTAGAGAAAGCACTTCTCAAGTGCAGTGCTTAGCACATCGTAAGTGACTTCTACAAAGCAGGTAGGAAATGGCTTCCCACCCCCACAGCCAGCCAGTGCCATGACAGCTGAGGACAGTGCCGGCACCTGCTTTTCCTCTATCTTTTCCTTGCCAAGACCCTCAGTGCCAAACAAAGAAAAAGCTCGGAAGGTGCGGGGCAGGCATACGTACGAGTCCATGCTGCGGGGGGCGCCGATAAGGGACATCATGCCGCTGGGGCAAAAGAGTTTCAGTTCCAAGCTGCCGCGTCGTGGATGAGTGATAGACACTGTCACGGCCACATGCTCCAGCGTCTTCAGCCCCGACATCGCCAGGTCCGTCCTGCTGACTGTGGGAAGTCAGGCTGGGCAGCTGGGAAACCAGCCCCATCAACACTTACCCCCTCACTTCCTCCCAACACACACAAAGGCACATACTCACTGAAGCCACATACAAATACCTAACACAGCCCTAACTGGGACCCAAGGCAGGCGAGTAAATGGGATGTTGCGGCTGCCTTCACGGGGCAGACAATCTAGTTTAGTGTCTCATTGGGAAGATCACATATTCAAGACGCAGTGTTAGGACTAAACAGAGCAGCTTCCACCATTCATTCATCCAAAAAAGAATTTACTGAGTACCTCCTACATTTCAGGCACTGTACTAGACGCTGGGGATAGAAAGGTAAGTTGGACATGATCTCTGCCTTCCACCTGCAAGTGGAGAACGAGACGGTGTGAGGAGTACATAGCTGATGCTAGAACAGAGAGGCTCTAGGCACGGGGCAGGGAGAGCCTCTGCGGGAGATGAACACAGGCCGGGGCCGAGAGTGCTGATGGGCAGTGGCACGTTCCAGGAGGGGAGACGCCCAAATGTACGGGGGGGGGGGGGGGGA
>PITA01002278.1:0-32210 GCA_004023965.1 Spilogale gracilis | reverse complement strand
CTGAGGGCTTGGGCACGGCCACAAGGGGGTGACACAATGGAGTCTAGTGAGGCTGGGTGGTCTGGATCTTGGCTGTAGTGACAGATAACTGAGGCCACATGTGTGGTAAACCTATAGGGGAGCCCCGCCCCCACCCCAACACACACACACTCGTGCAAACAGGAGTATGTGTCTGACCGGTGAGATCTGAATATGCTTTATGGACCGTAGCAACGTCCTTTTACTGGTTTTGATATGGGGCTGGAACTGTTTCAGATATTCACGTGGGGAGAAGGGTGCATGAACCTGCCCCAAGCGCTGCTTGGCAGCAGCCTGTGAATCCACAGTTATTTCAAGACAAAGTTTAAGAAAAACACAAACGACTATAGGGGAAGACACAATTGGGGAGTAATAAAAAATTAGGTGGCAAGGAGAAACAATTCTTTCTAAAGCACTTCTTCCCCTGATCCATTCCAACAGGTGAGGCGGAGACCAGCACCTCCGCCTTCCAGGGTAGGTACGGACACCTACACGGAAGGAGGAGGGGGAAAGGCAAGCCTTGACCTGTGACACCACCTTCTGTCCTTCCAGGCCCCGTGCTGGCCTCCTGCTCGGCCACCCTCTGCTGCGCTCACAGAAATGCACCAGCCCCCATCACCACTACCACACGGCACTCAGAAGACTGCTGTCCCATGTCGTCGTGACCTCATACTGTATACCTCATCGGCCCACCCGACCCCAGCACCCACGTCCATGACCACACCTGGGGCCTTGTCATTATCCGGCAATGCCTCACTTCAGATCGGTTTAGAAACTCTCATTGTGGGCTTCATCAGATAAGCAATGCAAAGCAACTGATGACCAATCAAAAGAGGACCCGAACACAAATGACAACAAAGAAGCTCCCACACTTCTTGATAACATGTTGGGAAATAACGATCTGGAACTCTCTCTGGTATAGATGTGTGCACATGTGAACGGTCTTTCATCCATCTGGCAAGTCTTCAAAGCCAATGTCCCACCCACCTTCTCTGAAAACAAGGACATCTCGTCTCTCCGCTTTCCTCACTCCCTTCTTGATCCCTTCCTTCACCTCCTTGCATGCCACCCAGCTCCTCTTTAATAACAGCAAAGATCCTGCAGCTCAGCTCTCCAGCACCCTCTTGTTTATTTCTCTAGCTCCTTTGCTTTTCTTCCCCTTTCACAGCAACTGGCTGGAAAGAGTCCAGCGTTGGACTAGCCCCATTAGCCATCTTCTTGGCTGGATCTTCTTGCTTATGTCTTTCCTACTACCGATGAAAAACTAAAACAAATAAACCCTTTCTCAAGTCTTCACTTTCTTCTGCCTACCGTGTGAAGAACGTGAGTTCTGGTGCCATCCAGCCGGGGTTCAAATCCCAGCTGAGCCCTGTCCTAGCTCTGAGAATCGGATTCATTTCCTTATCTGGAAAACTTGGAGACTAACAGCACCTACTTCCTAGGGTTGATAGGAGGATTTTATTAGTTCATACACATGAAGTACTTAGAACAGTACCAAGTATTAAGACCATGTAAGTATTGAATATTATGTCTTTTCCTTTACTGGTAAACTTGGAAAAGATGTCTTTGTTCGCTCTCTCTCCTTCTTACCCTCCCATTCATTCTTAACATTTTTCCTGTCAAGACAGTATACATGGTTTTAAAAGTAAAAGAACGATTTCCTACCCCATTCCTCACCATCTTCATGAGCCACTCCCCAGAAGCAAACACTTCTTACTGCTTTTGGTTGTTTTCTTCTGAGGTCTACCTTCACATTTCCAAATAATAGGCATGTGTGACTCTTTCATGGTTTATCAGTTTTAGACATTATTTATTGACTTCTAATTACAGCCCATGAGGGTTTAACACCATACCCAGACCTTCTTCCTAGACTGCCCTTCCCTCCACCTTCTCAAAATAATTATATCACCATTTTTAGTTAGATTAATATTTTGTTTCTTTACTATGACCTTATACATATTATATGGAATTTAGCCAAGTAGTATACAATGACTATATTTCATTTTCTGAACAATTTGCTGATGTCCCCTCTGGAGTCAGTTAAGTGCTCTGTTTTTTGGTTTACTTTAACTCATGTTCCCCATCACTCGTTCTTCCCAAACCGCACAAAAGAACCACATCACCTCTCTGAACACTATTTCTTCAAATGAACAAACTGATTGGAAGCTCTCTCAGAGCCACTTTCCCCCAGCGACTCCATCTCCCTGGCTCCCGTTCCTATCCATCGCCCTGCCGCTGGGTTGGGACCTTCCTGTCCTGCCTTGGGCTTTTCTTCCTCTCTGTCCATACTCTCTTTCTCTCTCCCCCATCCTCTCCTTCCCTTGGTTTATCCTTCCCTGTGGAATCGCTGCCTCTCCCACCAGTTTCAGACTATGTGTGAAAGTATCTTTATTCTATCCTCCCATATATACCTCCCCATACCTATCAAATATCTCAGGATAATCAGGTTGGCTAAGTTTTAGCGACTGAAAACACTCACCCTCAGGATTTGGAGTTTTGTTTTGTTTTGGTTTTTGGCCTCCACATAGCCAGTGATCCCTACTGGCTTAGAGCCAGTTGGAAACTCTAAGCATGAGTGGAGTTTTATACGGTAGGCTTCCCTAAAGTTAGTTGGCCTGGCACCTGCCTGGTTTGTGGAGGAGCCCTCCATATCCATATCTCTAAGTCTTTCAATGTGGGGTCCTCCTTGCACTGCTCCAGAGAGAAGCCACTGATCTCCTGGCTGCCAGGCCCTTGGGATCTGGGCAGCTGGCTTGGAGGGCATGGTCCCCCTCTCCCAGTACACTCCCTGTCTCTGGACAATAAACTTCCCAACTCTCACCGGAATAAGGAAGGGACATCACCTGGCTGCCAAGGATGGGAGAAGGTGCCCCAGCATCCACCTTTCCTCCCATCTGTATTTTCTGCCTCATACCTCACCACTGTCTCCTGAAGCACATGGGACTTTCAAGTCCTGAGCCCACTGGAACTCTGTGGCATGAAGGGGCTTATTTCTTAGTATCACCCTTGCCGGCATCTGGTATGCAATTTTCTCAGCCTTGTTCATGTCTCCATTCCTTTTTCATCTTCCAAAAGCAGGAAGAAATCTCTCATTTGCTGAGGTCTCACTCCCATTCTCTTTGTCCTTGTGCTTATACCATTTTTATTCGTTTATTCTTATTTTGGTGAGGTTTTGGGAGAAAGTAGAAATAAAAGAACATAACAATTTGCCATCTTTAACCAGAAATCTTCTCCTCTACGAATTATTCAAACCGGTGCGATGGAGCGTTTGCCCCCATGAATACCTAGAAACGGCTCTCGAAGGCACCAGGGGCCTGTGCAGCAAACTCGGGGCTGCCCCTTCTGTCCCCGTCTCCTTGCCCTCTCCGAGACAGCCCTGAATTCCCACGATAACATCCTCCTGACTTCCTCCTACCGCCCACGCCAAGCAGCCCATCTCATCCCTCCTGGTTTCCTTCGGAAGCGTCTGTCCTTGATCCACATCTTTAATGCAGTCTGTGTGCCGGGTCCTCTTTTATCCTTTGCCTGACCACCAACCCTGGGGACCTCTCTCTTCCCCAGAACTTTTCTTCCCTTTTTACACTGGTGACTCCCAAATCATTGCCGTCCATCTAGACCTTAGAACTTACTTCCTCAACCGCTTTCTGGCTATAAGCTTTAGATGTTGTCCCTGAAGCCTCAAACACAGCAGAGCTAAATTCCAGGCCTGGGTCCTTCATACGCCCCACCCTTGCCCAGGGTCTATGCTTCGGCCTGGGTTCTTCATCTCCTTTGATGGCAATACTAACTAGACAGTTGCTCAAGCTCAAAAACTTGGAAATCTTTTTATATATTAAAAAAGATAAATGTAAATATATATTTATATATACATTCCTACTACAGAAAATTCCAGGCATATATAAAAAATAGAACAGGGTTCTTGACACCTCACTCCAATAATGATCAATACATGGCCATCAACAGTCCTCACTTCTCCTTCCCAGAGTCATGTGAAGGCAGACTGAGCATATGGCTCTAAAGGACAAGGACTACTCTTCTTCCTACCAGCAACTGGTGACAACTTATCTCCAAGGCTCTCCACACACAGACTTCCAGGCCGGGTTCAGACTCCTTACTGAGGCACATGCCCCAGCCATACCGCACGACTTGAGGCTCCCTGACACTCTGTTGACTCCGCATGTGTGACCCCTGCTATGTAGACGCCCCTCTCCCCACCTCTTCCCCGGGCTCTGGTGGGTCCCTGGCTTCTCGAAGAGCCCTCCTGTCTTCCCTGGGTGATCGTCTCTCTCTCTGACACCCGTGTCATCTCTACCACAGACGGGGCCTCCTTCCCCCGACCAGACTGTGAGCTCCTGAGGGCAGGAGTCCTGTCTTATCTCTGAATCACCAGAACTTAACACAGTGCCTGGAATGAGGTGGGTCTTGCATTAGCAGAATGAATGAGTGAATCAATTGAGAGACATTTCAGAGAAATACGTGATAAAGACTCCACTGCTCGGGAATGGACAGGAGAAGACCTGGGGAGAAGCAGGGGATGTGAGCAGCTGACAACTCCAGAGCTTTAAGCGTGCGAGTCTAGGGAAAGGCAATGGCTCTGACGGAAAATGGGAGAAACCCGGAAAGCAAGCTGGCTTTTGGAGGGTGACAATGAAATCTGAAATGTTGTGTCTGTGATGTGCCACGTGCTAGTGGGATACCCGAGTGCACACTGACGCAGGCACAGGAAGCTGCAGAGGATAAAGGCGGCACGGCTGGAGGACAGCATTAACATGGCAGACAAGGGGCTCACAGAGTGTCAATGCCACATTCTAGGATGTTCCAGAACAGGATGGAATCCAAAAAGAAAAATCCTTCTTATTGGTGTGGATAGACTTAGGAGGTCGTGCACGTGGGGGCGCTAGAGCCAAGTAAGTTACTGCATTAAATGAGGGAATACTCAGAACAGTGCTTGACTTCTAAAAAGCATTCAAATCACAGCTGATGATGGTCATCTTATTATTCTTATTTGGCCTTTGGTGAGTCAGGGTCTTTTTCAACTCTCACCCCGGGCCAGAAGGTCCTGGGGCTTCCTGTGCTCCTGATCTTGTGGAAGCTCGGACAATCTCTATCCCTCCCACTGGTAAGGGATCAGAGGAAGAGATTTTGAGCTAAGAATCATTGATGGAGGGCGCCTGGGTGGCTCAGTTGGTTAAGCGACTGCCTTCGGCTCAGGTCATGATCCCGGAGACCCGGGATCGAGTCCCACATTGGGCTCCCTGCTCGGCGGGAAGGCCTGCTTCTCCCTCTCTCACTCCCCTTGCTTGTGTTCCCTCTCTGGCTGTGTTTCTCTCTGTCAAATAAATAAAATCTTTAAAAAAAAAAAAGAATCATTGATGGAGAGGTAGAAGCTGAAGTCACGGAAACTGCTGCACGGCGGAGGGAGAAATGCGAGGGAGGAGAGAGAACCACTGAAGAGTCAGAGTGAAGAGGCACTCACGGTCTGGGAGTGGTGACCGGGCCCATAGAGGACGCGAGGACCTCGGCGGAGGAGCTAGGAGAGGGCTCTGGAGCAGCGGAGGTCACGGGGGCCACCCAGGAGGGAAGCTGCTGCCAGGGCCACGTGAATAAGGCCAGAGTGGCAGAAAGGCCGAGAAGGATGAACTCTGAACTGGCCCCTGGGCCTGACTGGGAAAGGGGGCGCTGTGAGCCATGGAACCGAGTCTTGGGTGGTGGTGGTGGGAGGGTGAGAAAAGTGAGCAGGGCTTTAGTTCATTCACTTTTAAGGGTTCCAAGTTAAAGGCCAGCGGGGACTTTCACTTGCTTCCCAGTAAGAGGCTTGGGGATGTGTGGAGGCAGGAGAGTCAGTGGAGAGGGAGAGGGTGGGTGGGACGGGGCAGGTGTGGAGAAGGAGCAGGGCTCTTGCCTCGGCGGAGGCCTAGCCAGTTAAACTCTGGCTACAGGTAGGATTAAAGGGTAAGCACAAAGGGTTTCAGGAAATTTCCTGAATACGTGCAGACGTTCTTGTGTTTCAGAACTCCTTCCAAACCCCACTGCCCCTCCTACCCTTGGTAGAGACTTCGGACCCAGAGGCAGCTCTGCGGGAACCAAGGGGCCCCAGGCCCGGTTCCCCCACATCTTCCGTCTGGCTCCGTCACTGCACTGCCCAGGACGGCAGCCCCTGGCCACATGTGGTTATTTATTTCAAGATAAATATAACACAATTAACACTTAGCTCCTCACTCCCACTGGCCACATCTTAAGTGTCGAATGAGCCTGTGAACTGAGCAGCACAGATAGAAAGCATTTCCACCACTGGAAAGTTCTGTGGGACACCACGGCTCTACGGTCTTAGCAGTACTGCACCTCCTCTCTTCTCTCAGCCATGTTCAGCTCCCTCCTCCTTATAAAATGTTCACTTTGAGCCCTCAGGTCTCGGTGGAAAAGACCAAAACTTGGCCACGGGGGCATATTTGGGGGCCTTCTAGTTGCTCTAATCTATATTAGCTAGACCCCCTTCAACCTCCAAGCGTGACAACGAGCTTGAACTTTCTGTCCTCTCTGCTTGGGGGGGTGAATGGAGTCACAACAGAGGGGAAAACACCTTTGCTGAACTCAGAAATTCACAGCTGTCCTGCCTACTGCCCTCCACACTAGCAAAACTCTGGGTCTACACCTCCCTTTGCTTCATCCTCTCTGCCCACTGCCCCATTTCCCGCTCTCCTCAGCTCAGGACAACGTGTCCTTGCTTTCGTGCTTCCTCGTGACAAACAAGTGGGTGGGGAGGTTTGTCACACATGCTGGGGCAATGTCCCCTGGTCACTGGGAAGCAGAGGATGATGAGGCTGGAAAGGTCCCCAACCCTCTTCTAAGTCAACTCCCATTTGACAAGTGTGACTCTGCATTACTTTGTTACTTAAAGGACAGTGGGGGAGTCCTGGGTGAGAGGTCCTGGCTAACAGGCTCACTAGCTCCAAGAGGCACCCGTGCAAAGCCTAGGGGTTCCGACTGGACTGCATTCCCAGGAATGTTCTTGTACTTCTCTGCCTTGGCTGATGCCCTTTCCAAGATAGCATTCCTTTTACGGAAAACACTATGAACCAGGCCCATGGATTTCCTTCCACATAGAGGGAAGCTGGGCAAGTGCTGGACATGGTTAGGGAGAGAGACAACGGAACCCTTCTCAGGGAAACCTCCACCACAGGGAAGCTGTCCTGCCCCTCCCTTCTGGGCTCCCTTCTTTGGCCATTCCTTGTCTTGTTCCTGCTCTGGTTTGATCACTTTCTAAGATCAAACCAGGGTAAGTGAGGATGGAGTTTTACTTTGGGCCCAAAACATGACATGCTTCAATCTTCACAAAAAATAGAAAATGACTCTACCCGGCAAACTTCTTCAAGAGAAAAAAAAAAATTTCCCTGCGGAGCTGGGAGTAGAGACACTCTCACACTAGAATTCAGGGGAATCTGCAGACAGGGGCACAAGCATCCCCATCCAGCTGCCCTCTTCTCTGCAAAGGGGTTCAATCACAGCACTTCACACAATCCCATCGAGCCCGGGTGCGACAGAGGCTGGGGCAGAGGACATATGACCACACCGGGGGAGACATCCGCATCCTCCTGCCCCGCCCCAAAACACTCCACCCGGCTTCTGTATCACACAAGCCGGAGAGTCAAAGGAAGAGATTCATTTACTTCATCGAAAGGCCACTGGGCTGAAGAGGATTGCCTGGCAAGTTCCTGGCCTGGAAGTCAAAGCAGCAGCTTTCAAATCTTGCCTCTGCCGCCCAGCCCAAGTCCCAGGGCCCCTCCTCCCCCCTCCCACAGTTCTAATAGGTTGCTCAGCAGCTCCTTCCACTACTAGTAACTCAGGAGAAAGGTCTTATTTAAGCAGCCAGGGGGCCAGCCAAGTCAGAAGCGGCAACATGTCCTAAAATGGTCAAAGAAAACTCCACAGGTCTGGCTGGAGCTCAGCAAATAAAGGAAGGGGGTAGAATCGGGCAGGGATGATGAGCTGGACTTCCCCGGCACCCCGCCCCAAACCTCAGGCCCAAGATTAACCCCCTTTCTGCTGACTACTTACCATTCCACAGGACCTCCAGTGAGTGGGGGGACCGCGGAATAGCCTTGTTCTCTTTTAACACGGGGCTGACATAGGAGGCTAAGTAAGGGACAGAGGTCCAGATCTAGTAAAGGAAAGGGGTGGTGGTGAATGAGCAAGAGGGGCCATACACACTCATCCACTCGATCCTTAGGACCCAACTCTTGTCCTCTCTCCTCTCCTCACCACCTCCTTTCACTCCGGAGGCTCCGGATGGCACCCGGGAGCGCTCCCTACAGCACTGAAACACGGAAGCAGAGCGAGTGGCTGCGTCCAGGGTGCACGAGGACAGCCAGAGCACCCTGGGAGCCCCGAGCTACGCTCGCTAACAGTTCAGAAACTTCAGAGTGAATGTTGAATCTGCTTCTCCATTTGAAAAATGGGTATCGGCCGGCATGGGGGTAAACGAAATGAAGAACATTTATTAAGTACCTATGATGTGCCAGGCAAGGTTTTAGGCATTTGGCCCCCTCCCTCGGTCCCACCACGCAGGGGTCCCTGCACCGCCAACACCCGTTCACCTTGGCTGCATTAACGAGTCTCCAGGCGTTGAGCAGGCCGAATCCGTGCTGGTGACTGTGGCTGAAGCCGGCCTCATTCGTGACCCAGTCGGCACGGCGATCCTCATACTACGAGAACAGAGGTCCTGCTTAGTCTCCCCGAACGAGTCAGGGGCGCTAACATAGCTGAAACTCCATGTATAATTTTTAACTCCCCAAACCTTAACTACTGAGAACCTACTGCTGACCGGAAGCTTTACTGAGAACAGAAGCAATTGATAAACACAAATCCTGTATGTTATATCTATTATATATTCTATTCGTACAGTAAAGTCAGAGAAAAGAAAATGTTAAGAAAATCATAAGGAAAAGAAAACACATTCACAGCGGTTCCACGCACAACCCATGTTATTCAAGGACAACTGTAAGATCAACGACATAACTCCAGTTTCCCTGTGGGCCCTGCTGGCTGACCGGGGCCAGACTCTCCCAGTAGGGCCACGAGGAATGGGTTCCCCAGCAAGAGCTGGGACAAAAGGTCAAAGCCCCATGGTGTCACCACCCTTCCCAAGTTGCTCCTGGGGGGGAGCCAGGAGTCCCAGGTCCTGGAGGAAGGGAGCCCAGCATGCTCCTCGGCAGGTGAAATGGCTCAGGCAGAGCAGGTACGAAAGAATTCGGGCCTGTGACCTTGATGGGACGCCCACACCTGTTCTATACACAGGTAACTCAGGAGAGCAGCTGGCGCCTCGCCTTCGGGCAAGTCTGAAGCCCCCTGCTCCCTGTGCGTGCGTGGAAGCAGAAGCGTGCAGAAGGCGGCTAGGGTCTCACCTGGGTGGCTGTGAAGACGATGATGTGCTGCACATCGCGCCACGTGAGGCACGGCCGCACCTGCAGCATCAGTGCTATCATGCCTGCCGCCAGGGGGGCCGCGGCCGAGGTCCCCGTGTGGCCCTCGGTGCAGCCTGTGCCCTTCTGAAGATCCCAGTCAGTGGTCACCTGGGAAGTGGGGGAGGGGGGAGGGGGAATTAGACAGGGAGTGCACAGGTGTTGTGCAGGGGTGTGGGGGACAGGAGCTCAGAGTAAGCCTCTCAGGTGGGCCCCTCCTTTGTGAGAGCTGAACCTTTGACTAGAGGGAGGCCCACTAGCGGGGTCAGCATAAAGGAGAACCTTAACCTCTCGTGGCCCTGCAGGACAAGCTCTGGAGAACTGACAAAAGAGCTCCTTAGCAGGGTCTGCTTGTGGGCAGAAAGGAGCGGGAGCTGTGGGAGACGCCTTCCGTGCAGAGGACAGTCTTCCTGATTCCTGTTCCTCTGATAACTGTTTCTCAGATTCCCCACCCAGACCCTCTAAGACCCCCCAGCCATGCTCCACAGAGGAAGTGGCTGGGGGAGCTCCCGGGCCCCAGCTGGAGCTGGGACAACAGTGACGGCACCACTCAAGGAAATCCAATTTGGCAGCTCAGCGACAGGGGCCGGAGTGACATCAGTGGGAACAAAGGGAGTGTGTTCCCAGGGAGAGAACTGCGGCCTTGCCCACCCCGTGAGCTCAGTGCAGGCTTTGTGTCTACAAGGCCTGCCCGCCCTGGCCCCAAGTGCCTCACGGCTCTAGGCCTGGTGTCTCAGTGTGGTTCCTGTGAGCCCCCTTCTTTATCCGTGGTTCTGAGGTGGGAGGCAACAGTGAGGGTGGGGGCGGGGGAGGGGAAGGAGAGTTACCTCACCCGGAGAGATGGCATCAAGTTCTTTTTTTCATGCTCTAATCAACCCTGGAGCCACAAAGGGTCTGCCTAAATCTGCTCCACAATGTGGCTCTTTGGATCTAGGACATGGTGCCAATGTTAAGACCAGAGAATTTTTTCTTCCAGGTTTTTCTCTGGGTCAGATACCAGGGCGTTAACTTCTGCCAAGAACTACCCTTTCTCCCTTGTACTCACTGCTTCCCTCCCAGCTGTTACAGTAGCTGCCAAGAGATGTAATTTTTACTCAGACACTGTGCGCTCCCAGAAGAAAAAGGAAAAAAACCCTCCAAGTTGTGGCCTCAATGAGACTGGGAAGGCTGGTCTGTGCCAGGGAGCAGACTGGGTTTTTTCCTGTTAAGGAAACAGTGTCATGGGGACAGTCTCATGTGTAGCAGGGAGGGCGGTGGACATGCGTATGGCAGCAGGAGCCCCAGGCAGCCCTGCGGAAGTCCAGGGGTGTGCCCCAGGCACCCAGCAGGTAGACAGCACGTGCTGCACACCCTGCCCTCAGGAAGACCACCGCCCCACGGAGCTGGTCACTGAACAGAAACTGGCAACAGGGGGTTTTCAAGGCAAGGACATCCAAAAGTTGGGAGCTTGGCTAAACGGTTCAGGTGGCAGGTGGAGGTAGGGATAGGAAGGGGAGGGGAGTTAGATCAGCCAGGCACTGCCGAGAAAGAGTCACAACCATGCTAGAGAGGCCTTCTTGGTGAGTGGGCTCCCCAGTTTCTGCCAGGGCACCAAGAGCATAGTTTGCTCCTCCTCTTCCTCCCACCCAGCCTGGCCTGAATCCAACCCCTGCCTTCTGGGCAAAACCTCTCTGATGTGTTTCCTTTAGCCCACTCCCTTTTTCCTTATCCCTGGGTGGGGGCGGGAAGCTGACGGCCACTGGCACAGGGCCTTGAAACTGTGCGTTGGCCAGAAGTCACTAATTGGCAAAACAGAATTTCAGTTTTGGAGACTGAATGTGACCCAGCAGGAAGGCAGAGTGGCCTGATTCCCAGTGGCTCCAGAGAGATGTCCATACCTAGGCCACTGGAGAAGGAGGACACCCCCAGGCTTCAGCCCAGCTCTTCCCTGGAGCTCTTGGGTCCCAGTCTAGAAAACTGGCCTGAAACTGCCGGGATGGAGCTAAGCCAGCGGGTGTGGGCAGCAGACCCTGAATTCTTTAAAAGGTTCCCCAGTGTGAGAAGCTCCACTCCCTTCCTCCGATCCCTTGTTGGACACAGCTCCAATTCTAGCTCCAAGGAAAGAAAGTATTTCTTGGGCTGACAGACATTTCCCAGACTCCTCTTCCCACCCATCCCATGAAGGTAACCACTAACTTTAGTCCCAATGAGGAACATGATCAGAACTCACAGTATTTACATAAGGGCTGAAGACTAGTGGAATGAAGATTTTTTTCCCTAAGCCCGTAGGAATTAGCCACAGTCCAAATTCCGCCAAAAGAAGACATTTCAAAAAAGTTCTTTAATCTTTGCATACTAGTCTCTATAACAAAATATATATTTGTAAGTTGAAATGTTGAAGGTAAAAACCATGTACAGGTTTGTTTAGGGTCCTAGCTCCGATTTCCCAACAGTGGCATATGTCCTTGGAGATCCAGACCTGCTAGGGTAGAGGCACCAAAGTGGCGGGGCAGGGAAGCAGGGAGCCAGAGAAATACGGCTGTGCTGCCTGAGGGAGGTCCTGTGGGACAGGGGCAGGGAGTGCAGGGCCCAGGAGGCACTCACAATGCTCCGAAGCATCTTGTCCCCACCACTGAAGGTGACCGCCAGCATGGAGGCACACTCCTCGGCATAGAAAGGCATCCGTCCCTCCTCGTCCACGGCGCCTGGGGGCAGAGCAGGGAAAATGAGAGCCAGGGGTCTGATGATATCAGAGTGATCATCTGAGAGGCTGTTCTGAGTTTAAAAAATGATTTCTGCAGCCCAAGTGCCTCAGAGGGCACACACTCCTCATCTGAACAGGTGACCTCAAGTGGCAGAGGGGATTCTGGGCCCTAATACCATTCTTCCAGTAGGCTCTGTGGTAGAACTGGGGGTGTTCCACTCAAGAGCTACTCATCTGTTCGCACATTCATCGTCGTCCATGTTTATTCACCAATGATCTACTGTGGGTCCCACAGTGAGAGAGGCATCGGGGTCACATAAAAAAGGCCACGGTCTTGAGCTCAAGGAGCCAGAAGTCAGGGAGGAAGTGGGTAAGTAAATACAAGCCGGGCAGCAGATGCTATGGTGGGGGTCCAGGTACGGGGCACTTGATTCAGGCTGGTAGGGGTCAGGGAAGGCTTCAGGCAGGAGGCAAGTGGCCCAATGGGAAGAGAGGCTGGACCAGAGGGCTAGCCAGATGACAGGCTGAAAGTCTTCCTGGGTCATGGTGACACCTAAGGAAGTCCTGAGACCCTCTGGAGCAGGGGAGTCCCGCCTAACTATATGACTCTGATGAGAAGATGGTGCTCATACAGATAGGCAGATACCATGGAAGCCAGGGCACCCCCGAAATCCACAACCCCTCCACTCTCCCCACTGAGGGGACACACACCCCAAAATATGTAAGTCCTCCACCACTGGGGGACACACCCTAAATCACACAACTCCTTCCCTACTGAGTCCCACACACACCAAGAAGAGTCCCCTCACCATAGAGTGACGCACACACGCGCGTGCGCGCGCACACACACACACACACACACACAGCTGCCAGGCGGCTACCTATGGTGACCGTGTAGATGGAGTTGGCGTAGCCGTCATAGTTGCAGTTGTCGTTGTGCTGACCCCCATTGCCACTGGCCACCACAAAGATGCTCCCAAAGCCCCGGCGGCCAGCGATCACCCCGTGTTGCAAGGCAGCCTGAGGAGCAAAAAGGTCCTGGTCAGCTGAAGAACTCAGAGAAAGACCTCTACCTTCCATACCAGTCGCCTCCTCCCCGTCTAGAAAGGAAAGGGGAAAAAAGCCCAAAGGCACTAGAGCAAGGGGGAGAGAGATTTAAAGATAGAGACAAGAAGGGGGGGGGAGCTGTTGAGCAAGTTGAGTGAGTGTCTGATGAAAGTCCGCTGCTTATCAGATCTGTGGGGCCAGTGATGTGGGAGTGAGTGCAAAATCACAGGGAAACAACTGAAGGCATGTTCCACTTCTCTAAGAACTGGTGTCCCCCATGCCCCCCCCAGCTCCAGCTTAGAAGGACTCGCACAAAAAGAGGTGGTGGGACTGGATGCCGTTGAGTCTGGCACCGCAAACGGAGGTAGGCTGGAAAAGTGAGCGACTTGCAGCAGTTCTAGGACCTGAATGAAGAGGGTGTCCTGGCTCTTGCAATCTTCACGTAGTTCAGTTACCTTTCCAAGCTGGTGGGGGCCATCCACTGTCTTCCCATCATCATCTGGACCCCAGCTGTTGAGAAACACCCAAAGGGAAGAGCCAGAGCCCCACTGTGGTGGCCCATACAGACCTCTCGGTCCCAACTGTCCACCCCTTGCCAGGGCTCTTCCTGTCCTCCCAAGCACTCCAGTTCAGGCCCCCTATGATTAAAGGACACCGGGTTCAAAGATCCAGCCCTTACTCCAAAGTGAAAAACAGAAGTATGTGACAAAGCTCTTTTTTTCCTTAGAAATTTTCCCTGTTTAGGACTACTTTCACTTGCCCCTAAAAATCCTTTCTTGGGTCCTAAGGAGCAGGAGACAATACATATTGGTAGAGAAGGACTGGGGGCCACCCCATCTTCTGATCTAGGGATCTCAGACAAGGCAGAGCACTCACAAAGGAAGTACTTCACCTGCGTGAGTTCCTGGGTCTGAGGAGCTCCCTACTGAATCTTCTCTAAGAGAAATGTATACTATGGATGACATCATGCATTTAAAAGGGGCACTGGCTGTGGGAAGAACTGGTGCCATCGGTGCCACGAGGGCAGCCCAGACTCAGTTTCTCCTTTTTCAGGAACTCAGGTCTCGCCCGCTCCCCAACCATAGCCAGAACCCGAAGCTGCGGGTCAAATCACATGAGATGGGCATTGGTACCGGGTGTTTGCTCGGCTGCGGTAGGAGAGGAGCCCTTCTGAGCCCATGAAACAGGTAAACATCGGGTAGACTGGCGCAGCCTCGTGCGGGAACCTGAAGACGGGGGTGACGTGGGGCTTGCGACTGAGAACCCAGTGGCTGGGATCTGGAGAGATGGGTGATGGACTTCTGGCTGAGGTCGGTAAGAGGACCGCTGGCAGGCACCTGCGGCTCCCCTGTCGGGGGCTCTGTGTCCCGGCTCCGCCATACCTGCAGCTGTAGATGTCGTTGATCTGGTAGTGCTTGTTGAACGCCACAGCCTCCATGCTGTCCGTGAGGGGCCCGTCCAGGACCCGGATACCTAGGCGGTGAGGGCCTCATCACTAACCCGACCACACGGGCCTCCCCCCATGGGGAGCTGAGGGGTGGCGAGCCACAAGGGCAGGCTTCCTATTCCCTGAGTGCTCTGGTATGTTTTTTAGACTATGTGTACGTACCAGAATGTTTTTTTTTTTTTTTTTAACATAATGCTAACTCTTGGATTTTAAGGATCATCAGGGCTGATGGGAAGAGGCCTGGGCTAGAATGTAGGTAGGCGAGGTTCCCTTATTTGCATTCTTAATCACATAGAGCCCTGGTGTGGTGTTTGACACATAGGAGGTGATCCAATAAATGGTACTCGTGACCATTACTGCTCCATGGATGCCTAATATCACCCTCTAAAATGGGGTGGGTCACATCCTGGTGGCCACGCAGGGTCAGACGGAGCTTTCGGAAGGGAACTGGGCCCAGAAGTTTCTGGCTCACTCAGTAGTTCCTTTATGGAGAGGGCTGCTGCCCTCTGCCGGAGAATACGGGGAATACAGCCAATCCATTCAGTCGGCTAGCTGCAAGCATTTCAGAGCAGTAAGGGAGGGCATAGGGGGCATCCCCATTCAGGCCCTGCACGTTCTCTGGACAGAGACTAAGAGAAAGAGCCTTAGACAAGCTCCAGTGGGGTCTAGGGTTGCTCATCTCG
Organism: Spilogale gracilis; assembly: GCA_004023965.1. NCBI lineage: Eukaryota > Metazoa > Chordata > Mammalia > Carnivora > Mephitidae > Spilogale > Spilogale gracilis. Next base: position 16,874 of record PITA01002278.1, on the reverse strand, counting down.
CCTGAAGGAGGGAGCGCAGACAGCAACCATCAGAAGGGCTGGGAGCCGGAGAGCTGGGAGATGGGAGGGGAGTCGGGAGGGGAGTCGCCGGGGACATACATGATCGAGGAAGGAAAGCAAGTAAAAGGGTACTTGGGAAATTACAAAAATACAAGTATAACCTGGATAAGGAAAAGGACTTATTGTTACAGTGAGATGGGTCATTTGATGGGACATAACCATGATCAGAAAAAGGGGGGAAGTGACTGAGTGGTTGGGGTTTGAGACCTCTGTCCCACCTGAAGGCCATTCCCACTATTATCTGTTTTATATACTAGGGTTTGTGGCTAACGACATTTTGAAACACCACTGCACTGACAAAAATCAACGAACTGATATGTCCTACAGATACCTATTATAAGCTTACCCTTTGCCCGATGCCATGTGTGTTGACAGTGGGATCAACACGGTTCAGCACTCGGAGGTGGGGCAGGCAGGGAGTGAAGACGATCACCACGGGAGAAGCGCACCGAGGCTAGAGCGGAAGGTACCTGCTATGCGGCTCCCGAACGCCACGCCGACCGCACAGAAGCTGTTGTTGGGCACGGCGGCAATCTCTCCTGCACACCTTGTGCCATGGTGGTTGCCGTTTTCCTCGTCCGGGTGTGGCATAGGGTCAGGGTCATTGGAGTTGAGGTCATAGCTGCCCTCAGGGCTCTGAAACATTGTGGGGGACATGCTCATTCACAGGTTTTAATGGATTAGGTCCTGGAGCTCAGGGGGAGGGGAGACCCGGGGAAACCTGAGACTTTGGGGCTCCCAGCCAGCACAACAGGCCCTTCTCTCTCTCAGGCTACAGACATGAGAACATGACACACAGGGCAACACAGAGAAGTGCCACACGTCTCAGCAAACTTCTCTCTTGTCCATTATAGAAATGGGTCCAGGAGATAGCTCTGTGGCTTGGCAATCCCAGGATAAAAGAGATTTAGAGCTACCTAAAGACCAGGTTTTGAGGGCGCCTGGGTGGCTCAGTGGGTTAAAGCCTCTGCCTTCAGCTCAGGTCATGATCTCAGGGTCCTGGGATCGAGGCCCGCATCGGGCTCTCTGCAAGGCAGGGAGCCTGCTTCCTCCTCCCTCTCTGCCTGCCTGTGATCTCTCTCTGTGTCAAATAAATAAATAAAATCTTAAAAAAAAAAAAAAAAAAAAAAAAAAAGACCAGGCTTTGGAAGAGGAAGGTGCTCAGAACTCATGGGGAGAGGGAAATTGCCTTCGGAGGCCACTCCTTATTCCCCAGGGCAGAGAGCAGCAACCGGAACGAGGAAGTGCCACCCGGAGTCCTCTCCCCGGGTCTAACTGCTAGACTGGAATGCTGGCTGGGAGACTGGGGAGGATGAAGAACACCATCCTGCCTCCCAGACCTTTTTATGTGGCCTGGGGACCTCTAAAAAAGGGGGCCAGGCTGAGGCAGTATCAAGAAGACGTGGGCGTTGGAGGGGAACGTCCCAGGGCCACTCACGTAGTTGGGTGCGATGTCCTGGATGGTGTGCTCCACTCCGTCATCCACCACCACCACAGTCACTCCTCGCCCCGTGACATTGCGTTCCCACACACCTGTCACGTTGATGTCCCTTCCAGGGCTCCGTCGGTTATTCTGTAGGAGACACGGGCTCAGGAGCTATTTCCAGAGCCTTGGGAGCCTACTGACACATGGCAGAGCTCTCAGACAAGTCAGAGCTGACAGTCCCTTTCTCCTCTTCTCACGGCCACCATCAAAGAGCCACACAGTGGCTGCACACTGAGCAGTGTGGGCGGAGACAGATGGACGAGGGAGGGCGTTGCCACGACCTCATTCTCCAGGAAGGCCTGGCATCCTTCACCCGTGATAAAAGTGAAAAGGTGGCAAGGAAAGGGTTGGAGCCGTATAATGTACACCCTGTGAAAACTACACTATATAGTGTGGTACCAAGTGCTCACCAAGCACACACATAGGGATTCACTTGTCCCAACCAGAACTCCACCAGGTGCATACTGTTAAAATCTCCGCGTAAGTGGCAGAGCTGGATCTGCATCCAAGCAACCTCGCCCCAGCACCCAAACCCCAACTTCCACAGTCCCCTGGCTCTCCAGAAGCGAGCACGGGGAAGGCGGAGCCTGGGGGCAAAACACGCCACCGAAGCCAACAGAAATGAAATGTGTCCTCCGGCAAAGGACGGGGGCAACGGGAGAGTAGTAGGGTCAAAAGCCCTCTAGAGAACAGAGCACCCCGAGCTTCTCGCCCTAGAGCTGAAGCTGCCAGGGCCGGGCTCACCAGGTGCCACTGCTGCGGGTACTTGGGGTCGTTGAAGTGGACGCTGCGCTTGGCCCGCTTGAGCAGCCTCTGCTCCGAGTGCCAGCGCACAGCCTCGTGTCCGGCTAACACGGTCTCCGCCCGCCGCCGCAGGGCCTCCGCCTGCTGCTCCTGCTGCTGCTCAGCTGGCTGCATGAGGAGGTAGTACCCCCGGAGCTCCCCGATGCGCCCGGCGTTCAGCAGCCCCGCCGCCCGGGCCAAGGCATCTGCCTGCTGCTCCAGAGTCTCTTCCAGCCCCTTGCCTTCCAGGCTGTCCAGGTGCACGGCCCAGCTCAGCCCCCCTGGACCCTGGGCTCCAGGCCCATCTGTCCCTGCCAGGCCCATGACCCAGGGGACCAGCAAGAAGAGCCCGGCCAGCTCCAGCTGGAGGCAGGTGGGCCGGCCCAGGGGGGCATCCAAGTGTGGCACTTTCCGCCTCCCCTCGGGCATCAGAGCAGTAGGCTGCAAACAAACAGACAGGCCATCAGGGACCCCTGCGGGGAATGTGTAGGGAGACCAAGCCATCCGGGTAGGACACCCACAACCCCCGATCCACTCTGTTTACAACTGGAAACACCCGACACTCTCTTTTCATTCACATTTATTCCTGAGCAACAGGGATAAGCCTGCCGGCAGGGTGTGGGCTGGTAACTCCAGTGGATAGCCCCACAGTAGGATGGCAATCGCCATCTCGGCCAGATAATCAGGCAGGACATCCAACTGCTAACAGGCATGATGCTGCTCTTTGCCACAGCTGCTCTGAAAAGGGCTCAAAAGTCGTATCTTGTAGGTGACTGGCAGAACCATGTCTGTTCGTCCTCCCTTATTTCCAGGGGACATAAATATTCTCCCCAGCTGACATCTCACTGCAGGTGTCCTCAGGACTGATTCCTCACAAGGGTGCCCCAGTCCTACCTGGATTCTGTGTGAGGTTGAGCTCCTGGTCTGGGTAACCACTTCACGTTCATTTTGTGCAAATGGAGAAAAGGCATTGCGTATTGGCTCTGAGCACAGAGTGCAGACCTGTGGGCCCTAAAAAAAGAAGAAATGGCTTCGTCCCAAACCCCGTGGAGCCAGCAGAGGCTAGCCATGACCTGTGAGCAAGGGAAGTGGCCAATCATCAAATGTCATTTCCAGGAATCTCAAGTGGGTTGCAGACTGGCACGGAAACCCGACTTCTTAACCTAAGCATCATGCCACACTCTTTTCTTTGTTCCCCAGAGGTCCAGAAGAGGGCTTGAACTGTTGCCAAGACACCCTCCTAGAGAAGCAGATAGTACTATTTCTTAGAAGTCAAGGGGTAGCTCACTTCGTGATTTCTGTATCTCTGACAGGTGCCAGCGAAGTAAGAGTAGGTAGGAAGCAGGGGAAATGGTGAAACCCGAGAATGCAAGTGAAACTGAACAGGTCTGAAAAGCAAGTGGGTGAGCAGGAAGGAAGAAATGATTGGACAGTTAGGTAGTAGCACTAAACTTGGCTTTCCTTCAGCACAAGCTCGGCTGGGTGGCCACAAGTGAGGGCTCAGGCTCCAGAGCTAGGACCACCACCCATGGTTTGATTTCACAAGGGCTACATTTAGAACTAGTGGGCAGCTGTGGGGCCAGGGACAGGTAAGGAGGCAGAAGAATGTGTGTGTACCTATTGGCCACTGGGCTCCTTTAGAGTCATCTCCTCTATGCTGGTGTCACCCTGAGGAGGGGCTTCATACCCACCCACCCCCAAAGGGATCGAACTCAAAATGTGACAGAAAAATAGGTATTTTACTGAAGTCTCTTTGGAGAGGGAGAAGAGAACTTCGGCTACCTGGTTTTTCGCTTGAAAAAGCTACATTCCACAACTCCTTCGGTTCCCAGGCACATTCCCTTTCAAATTCCTCCCCGTCCTCCAGCAGCCTCCACAGTCCCAACATATTCAGATGCCTTTCCCAGACCTTACTAAGTAAAACAACGTCTTGCGAGGCAGCCAGATAATGCCCCACCTAGGCAGGCCCCTCCAAGTCTCCTAGATCCCACACATTTCCAGAAGAGAAGAGAAACTTGGCCACCACTTCCTCCTCTCCCTTGGCAGAGCAGGACCGTCTCCCACTTCCACCCCAGGTTTCTGGGAAAGGAACCTTAAATACTCCATGAAAGCAGATCACAACCTCACCCAACTGCTTTGCATATCTTTACACCTTTTTTGGTGCCAAGGGAGAAAAGAAAGAATATAGGGAGCCCTGAGTCCTGGAAAGACACTGTCCCAAGAGACTGCCCTTCTTGCAGCCTCTACACCCGGCTCCTAGAAACCAGGTTGCATCTGGGGTCAGTTTCATTGATTTCCCTCTTTTCGGCCTCGACTGGCCCGTGCATCGTGTCCCTCCCCCTCAAAGAGACCCCTACCACCCTGGGATCCTTGACCCCGGTGTCCCATCTCCCAGGGGCTGAGGGCGCCCTCCGTGCGGCCCCCTCGTCTTCAGGGGTCGGCGCCCCCCGGATCTGGGCCACTCGGACTTGCCCTGCCCCGCCCCCACCGAGTTCCCAACTCACCGGCCCGGCCGCAGCTGCTGCCGCCGCCTCCCTGCGGAAACTCGCGGCTTCCCGGGAGCCCGGGGAGCCAGTGACAGTAGCATCACTTCCGCCCGGCGGCGCAGCCAATCAGCGGTGGGGCTCCGGCCGGGACAGGCGGCCAAGAGCAACCGGCGCTAGGGGGCCGCCCGCTCCGGGCATCCTCCGCCGGGAGAGGAGCGTGCGGGCGTGGTGGGCTCCGCTCGCCTGGCCCCATCGCCCCGACCTGTCGGGGCGTCTTCAGCAGGGGTCCTGCCCGGAGGGACCGTCTTGCCCTTCATGGCGTCCTCGTCTCGGTTGCGACCTTTTTAAAAACACCTCGTTCCTCTTTTTTCTTTGATCGCCATGGCCCCGACTCTCCCTGGGACCTTCCCAGAGGGGCTCCTCCCTCCGCCGGGTCTCCTTCCTTCTCGCGGTCGCCTCTCTCTTCCTCCCAGTGTCCCAGGGAGGGCCCACTTGTATGTTAGGGGGCTACCTTGGAGTCCACAGCTCCTCCACAGTGCCGGCTCTGGCCGCCAGAGGGCGCCGTCGGGGGCGGCGCGGTGCCACGGAGGCCGCTCCTCTCCCGACCGAGCCTCGCCCGGTCCGCTCCCGCCGCCGGAAGTGGGAGGTGCTGCGCGCGGGCCGGCGCTCGACCCCTCCCCCCGAGGCTCGGCCGCCCCCTCCCCCCGCTCCGCCCGCTCAGGTGCGTCCCGTCCCTCCCCCCTTGCCTCCCGGGGGCGCGGCGCGGGAGGTGTGTGTGGAGCGGGCGCGCGGGGAGGGGGCTGCGACGCGGAGGGCCGGGGCAGGGGTTGGGGGTCGAGGCGGGGGGCGTGGAGGGGGCCCGTGCGGACGGGGCGGGGGTCCCGGCCTAGGAACGGGACGGGGCCGGCAGCGTGGTGGGGCGGGGGTGGGGGGCGCGACAGAGAGGTGCGGGGGGCTCCGGCCCGAGGAGGCGGCCGACTTAGCGGTCTCCGCTTGAGGCGGCCGTGGCTACCGGCGCCGCTTACCCCATTGTCCTCTTCGCGGCGTGCCCCGTTCTCCCCCGAGCACCCGTCGCTTCTAGCGTCGCCGCCTCGCTGGTGGTCGCCGCAGGGATTCCCTTGACACGTTCGACTTCCCACCCCGCGCCGCAGCCTGCGGCCCGACGTACCTGCCCGGCTCCCCTTTGGGTTGTAGCGGCTGTAGCGGCGGAGTCGCACGTAGGAACCGTGTCCTACGGTTTCGTTTACCCGGCACCGAGGAACCCGACCCTGGGCTCTGTCGGGGTAGGATGTTTGCACCGGCGGAGCAGTAATGGCGATTTGGGTCCATTTTCTCCTAGGAGCTTTGTATAATGGGGGAAACTGAGGCACAGCGGGTCCATCCCGTCCCTCGCCCCCCCCCCCCTCCGGCCTGTGGCCGAAGTGATGACAGAGCCCAATCTCCGTACTCGCCCAGTGCGCGTTTGTAGGTTCCGGGCGGAGGGGGGGGGGCGGTGCAAATACCTGTTATGCTATTAAAATAAAAACAAGAATTTAAACTACAGTGTTACACCCCGAGCCCCCCCTCACATTCTTTTCCCCCCTTTGTCTTCACTGTAGAGGGCCGTGAGTTTGTCCTGCTACACAAATGATGACCTTTTTGTTGCAAGAAAGGCATCAGTCCCGATTTCCCTGACTTAGATTACCCGGTTTTTCCGCTTCTCTTTCTCTTGGTGGAGTACCCAAGATTCTTGTACTCTTTTGCACCTCTGTAGTAACTCTGAAGAGTCTCTGTTTTTCTCAGTCAGTGGTTCTCAAACATTTCCCGTCTGTGGGGAGCACACTGACGGTTAAAGATGCTCCGATTGCCCAACCTAGTATTGCTTTTTTTCTCACACATGAACACCTCCAAGAAACTTCACTTAAATGAAGAGAGGGTGCTCTTAATGATTTAATATATGCTATCGTTGATTATTAGGCCCCCAAATACAATCTTTGTAAGTAATATTAGGTAAAGAAGGCATGTTGACCTTTTGGAAGATTCTCACACACTAGTAATCTGTTTTAAATGACTGCATCTCTGCCAAAAGTGGAAAAGCTTTGCACAGATTCGTAGATATTTATATAAATATGGTGATTTCTGAGGATCCATATCCACTGGGGACTCTTGTGCCCAGTGGCTCTATTAATGCCCTGCTACAGAAAACTCTTTTAAGTATTTTTCTCCTGGGACCCAGCTTTTTCTTTGTGTTTCTTTCCTGGAACAGCTTTGTGGTATGGACATTCTAAGGGGGAAAGTTACAGTTTTAAAATTTGGAAACATGCACCCTGTAATTTGTTTCCGAATATACAGAGCATGATGGCGGCGGCGTCTGAGGTAGCTGGCGTGGTGTCCACTGCCCCCAACCCTCCAGAACCCTCTTCTAGTTTATGTGCTTCCAAATCAGATGAAAGTCTCCCAGATGGTCTAAGGTAATGTGTGCATCCTTGACTGGGAAGATTTCATTTGGGCGAAGGGCTTTTGAGATGGCTTCTTACGGAAGTATCACTGGGTTTTCCTTTTTTGGCTCTAATGGCACTGCCCAGAGTAATCTTTTTAAAGGTGGGGACTGTTTGATCCGCGTGTGTATTTATGGTACCTAACAGAGCATCTGGCACTCAGCAGGCATGCTTAGTGTTTGTTGAGTCAATAGGATACAGGGGGGTCAAACTCTTCTGAAAAAAGCTAATATTTCCCCACCCTTTACCATATGTTCATTTAGTTGTATACTTATGGTATAATATTTATGTCTGTATCTACATGTTATGCCTGTATATTTATATTATGATTACATACATAATAATGATATTATATATCATGCCAGTATATTTATACATGTCTTCTGTATTACATAGAGATCAAGATATATATACATATATATGTGTGTAAAGCACATGTCTATTTATACATACCCACTACAGATAGCTTCATTAGTATGGCTTACTGCTTCATGTAGATATTTGCCTCCTATCTAAACTCTTGCGGGCTGAATTATGGTTTTCCAACCTTGCACCTTACAGTACTTAACACATAGTTATGTACAGTGTTATCCTAAATTGACTGTATATTCCACCTCAACTCTTTTCTAGAGTACCTAGGACCTAATATAATAGATAATACTGTAACAGTTTTATATGTACTAACACACTTAATCCTCATAACAGTCCTAGGAGGGGATGCTAATATTATTATTCCCATTTACAGGTAAGGGAATTGAGACACAGAGAGGTTAGCAACTTGCCCATGGTTGCAAAGCTACATTGGAGTCAGGGTTTGAACCCAGGCTTGTCTGACTCTATAGTACCTCATAAGTATTAGTTTAAATAAGACATTTATTGGCAAATGGGAAAAATGTTAAGTAAGCCTAACCATAATCCTGGATCTTCATTTTATAAATAGAGCCAGCCACATATTCCTAGTAATAGTAATGGCAGCTGGGGATTATTGAATATTTACTGTGCCAGGCTGTGTACTAAGTACTTCAGATGCATGATTTCATGTCATCCTCACAATAATCCCATTAGGTGGGTCATATTTCTGTTTTACAAATGAGGTTGAGTGACTTGTCAAGAGTCAGACAACTGGTAAATAGCAGAGTCGGGATTTATACCCAGGGACTGTACTGTACATGCCCAGATTAATAATTTAAGTGTTTCCCCCGCTTCCTCAGGTCACTCTCAGCAAGGAATCAGCTAGAGGTGTTCATAAACGTTCTCATACCCCAAAGATGCTCTTGGTTGTTTTATTTTGAATAGCATGTGCTGTTGAGGGAAGGAAAGCACCGTCACTTAAAGCCTCAGTCAGTACTGGCTTGGGGTACTTAAGGGGCATCAGTTTGACAGAATCTGGTTGTTGTTTTTTGTTTTGTTTTTTTTTAAAGGGGAGGGGGCAAAGAAATTTAGCACAGATGCAGTCCTTATTCCTGGGTGGAAGGCTCACTGTTGTGAATGTAAATAGGTTTTAAAGATCTCTTCCAAAAAAGCAATATGTAAGTGGCCATGACAGATGACAAAATGACTATCCCAGTGTTTCTGCATATGTGTGTATTTGTCTGGGATAAAAGTCCTACTGACAGCTTCAGTTTTGGATTCAGTGTCTGTACCTCAGACAACCTGAAATGAGGATGCTGTGCTCTGGGAACTGTTGAGGAACCTGAAGGGTGGTTCTGGTCAAAGATCTGTATGAGGGATTTGAATGAAAATTATTTTTGTAAAACATGAGAGTGAAAGAAAATATTTTTTCTTAATTTTTTTTTTAAATTAGAACATGACATGTAATCAAGTCAGTACAGCTAACTAAATGAAATACTCCAGTGAACAGTAGGCTGTTTCATTGACATTCCCCCAAACTATTCAACTTGGATCTCGGAAATATGGGGCTCTTCTGAGTCATATATGTGTGTTTATTTATGGTCACCCGACCGGAAATGTCTGTCTCCAGCACCCAGGTTCTAACCATCAAACTCTACTCCCTGCATATGGGTTAAAATTGCTGGACAAAGACCAAGTTTCATGTCAGTCTGATAATTTGAGGGGCTTATGTAGTCTGGTTTTGTTCTTCTAGTCATTATGTTAAAGATACTATGTACTTAATCTTCCTTAAGATTGGATGAAGAGAGAAACTTTTTATTTTATGTTTTTGATAGCCCCAAAGACCCTGCACAGAAGCACAAGAACTCGCCTCTGTCGAGTGTAAGTAGCCAAACGATAACCAAGGAGAATAACAGAAATGTCCATTTGGAACACCCAGAGCAGAATCCTGGTTCATCAGCAGGTGACACTTCAGCAGCGCACCGGGCGGTTTTAGGAGAAAACTTGCTAGCCACAACCCTTTGTCTTTCTGGCGGTGGGTCTCAGTCTGATTTGAAGGACGTGGCCAACACAGCAGGAGAGGAGGGGGACACATGCCTCCGGGAGAGCCTCCATCCTGTCACTCGGTCTCTTAAGGCAGGGGGCCATACAAAGCAGCTTGCCTCCGGGAATTGTTCTGAAGAGAAATCCCCACCAGCCTCCATCCTAAAGGAAGGTAGCAGGGACACAGGCTTGGATTTCCGACCTGTGGTGCCTCCAGCAAATGGGGTTGAAGGAGTCAGAGTGGATCAGGATGATGATCAGGATAGCTCTTCCCTGAAGCTTTCTCAGAACATTGCTGTACAGGTCAAGTATCAAGTTTCTACTACTAACATGGAATTTGGGCTATTTATGTATTATATATTTATCGAGGGTAGGAGACCTTTCTTCATAGGTGGTGGAGAACTACTCTGTCTCGTTTTTTTTATTGGCAACTATCGTACAATTTTCGTGCAGTGCTATGTGGTGTTGTCTTTCTGGCGTTCAGTAAATAATAAAGCCAGGAGCCAGGGTCTTACCATGGTCGCCGAGGAACTTCGTGACCTACATATAATCTCTTTCACTGACTAATTGATGAGTGTAGGTCATTGGCATTCATATTTCCCATCTTTGTCCTTGCAGGAGGAATCCTTGTTAATTCTCTGACCTACATCTTAAGAAGTACATTATATCCTGCCTCCTAATGCTTGGTGTGCTTTGTTGTAGGAGGAAGGATGGGCACAATAGGTTGTAGGGGGTGCAGTTCTTATTTCACACTTGAGGCTGTCTTTCTGTCAGTTCTTGGGTCTTGTTCAGGTTCTTCTGTGGGATAAATGTTCAATGCAATATACATGTCAGTGTCTATTTGCCAGACCTATAGTTCTTCCCTCCTTAAGAAGCCAGTAAAGGGAATGCAGAAATTTAGCTGCTTAGTTACTTGTGATGGATTTCTAGGTAAAATTACTGAAGAGTAATTCTGCCTTTTAAAATGTCTCTGAACAGTTCTGAATATAATTGTTTTTTTCTTTATAGACTGACTTTAAGACGGCCGATTCAGAGGTAAACACGGATCAAGATATTGAAAAGAATCTGGTGAGTACTTAAACTGTCACAGTGAATATACGAGACCATGAACTCAGATGTCTAGAGTCATATCATCTCAGCTGGAAAAGGTGCAGGAATCTCTTTTTCAAATCCCTAACAGATGGTCAGCTAACTTCTTTCCACTTGATCACTTCCAGAGATGGGAAGCTTACTACTCATAAAGCAGCCTGTTGCAATTGAAAAAGAACTCTTATTGTTACATCTTGTTCTGAGATGACGATAGCACCTGTCATACCTGTTAGAGTGCTGTGCTAAGCTGTGTAGACTCAGTCCAAATCCTTTATCTGTTGGCCCTGTGTATCCTTGAAGTTTGTTTATGCTTCTTCCACTTACTCCTCAAGCCTCTTTCCAGAAAAAACATTTCCAGACATTCTTAACATTCTTCTTTTCTTCATTGGATATGCTTTTCAGCCCTTCCACCGCCCCGGGGACTTTTCCATCTGAACATGTTCTGTCTTATCCATGTTGCTTTGAAAATGTGATCCTGGTGGCGCCTGGGTGGCTCAGTTGATTAAACGACTGCCTTCAGCTCAGGTCATGATCCCGGAGACCCAGGGTTGAACCCCACATCGGGCTGGCTCCCTGCTCGGCGGGAAGCCTGCTTCTCCCTCTCTCACTCCACTTGCTTGTGTTCCCTCTCTAGCTGTGTTTCTGTCTATCAGATAAATAAAATCTTAAAAAAAAAAAAAGAAAGAAAAAGAAAATGTGATCCTGGGCACCTGGGTGGCTCAGTGGGTTAAAGCCTCTGCCTTCAGCTCAGGTCATGATCTCAGGGTCCTGGGATCGAGGCCCACATCAGGCTCTCTACTCAGCAGGGAGCCTGCTTCCTCCTCTCTCTCTGCCTGCCTTTCTGCCTACTTGTGATCTCTCTCTCTGTCAATAAATAAAAAGGGAAAAGATTATTTATATATATATATATACATATATATATAAAAGAAAATGTGATCTTGAGAACTAAATACAATAATCCAAATACAGAATAATGAAGTCACAGCACAGTGGGGTTCTCCTTCTCTCTGCTCTGCCAGACACTTCCTCAAGCCTCCCTTGGCTTACTGTGGCGGTCTGCTCAGAGTGTTGAGCTTTCAGCCAAACTCCCATCAGGTCTTTTTCTGGTGTACTGTTGAATTGTATGTTCCTTTTTATTGCTAGTAATTAGTTTTTAAAACCTGGAAAGCTGCACATTTATCTTTGTTAAAATGATTTCTTTGATCTGTCCCTGGTATTTCGTATAGAAACTTCCACCCTTAAGAATGTGGATATCAAAATGTATATATTTCAAGAGGAAGGATGATACTGGGAAAGGCACCCTAACATCAGGAAGAGGTTTCTAGGTTAATATGTGTTAACTGAGTGAAAAAAAAAGAGAAAAAGTGCTTGTAGCAACCAGATAAGAAAGTGGATATTTGGTCAAGTTGAAGAAATTGGGGGGCAGATGGAAGGAAGGAAGTTCTGGAAGCCTATTAACCAGATGAAGTGAATAAAATTTTTTGAATCCAGGGTAGCAACTTGGAGTTATTCATAACAGGCAAACAAAAAGATTCTAGAGATGAGTGAGCTGGTGGAGATGCACTGGGTGAAAATCAAGCCAGAAGGAAAGGGGCGTGGGGATTCACCTTTTCTTGAATACTTACTCTAAGTACTTCACACAGAGTATTTATGTTGTCCCCACAGTTGTATGATGGGGTTCCAATGACTATAGCAATCCAATGGGCAACTAAGTTAATAAATAAGTTTTAGCATCAGTCTGAAGCAGGAGTGGAAACTAGCAAGTCATTGGGCCAAAAGAGGCCCAGGGTTATGTTTTATGTGGCTGTATTCTTTTGGGTAGTGGGATGGTCCACATGCCTTCATCTTGTTTTGTTTTGTTTTATTTATTTTATGTATTTTTTTTATTTTCAAATTTTCCTTTAAATTCTGGTTAGTTAACATACACTGTAGGCCCACATGCTTTTATAAAGGCAGTGGAACTAGGCAGGTGTTAAGCTTGGTGGCAATACAAGAAACTTGGCTCCTGTTTTGTTTCCCTTTTTGTACATTTATCGTAATTTCCCACTGGCTGCATTTGAAATTGTAACTTCTGGTCCTTGGAACCAATTAGACACTGATGAAATAAAGCAACTTTGGCTTGTTAAGATGAGATGATCTGGATAAAGTAGTTTACTATATAGCCTTTCAGTTATCTTTTTGTATGTGCTAATAGTATGTACCTTGAGACTTCTTTCCATGAGACTAGTGGGTTTTTTTCCCCTGGCCTGTGTTCTAAAGAAGCATTGTGGGTAGAGAAGGTACCACAAGGAAATAGAGGGAAAGAGCTGTTCTAAAGAAAGACAATATTCCTCTTATCTACTAGTTGCATATATTGGTTCTTAACCTTTGGCTCGGGTTAAAGTCCTCCTTTGGAATCTTTCGAAACTTTAATTCTCATCTCAGAAAAATTTATTCTCTCCTCCACATCCTCCTGTTTCAAAGAGTTTAGAGACCCTTGAGGCCTATCCATAAATCCCAGGTTCAGAATCCCTGTAAAGAAATGAGACTGGAGAGTCATCGGAGGCCCTAGTCATGTTTCAGCACCTGGATTAAAGACTAGCTTATCCCAGAGCTAAAGTCCCATCCTTTTTTTTTTTTTAAAGATTTATTTATCTATTTTAGATAAAGAGCACAAGGAGGAGAGGCAGAGGGAGAGAGAAGGAGAATCCCAAGGAGAGTCTGTGCTTACAACCCTGAGATCATGACCTGGGCTGAAACCAAGGGTCCGACACTTAACCGACTACGTCACCCAGGTGCTTTGCTAAAGTCCCATCTTGAGAACTTAGTTCTCAACTTTGTCACATTGTCATAATGTGATAAATTTTCCTTCATTCGCCTCTAAAACCTGTCTTTTTCTTTGAAAATAGTTATCTTTTAATGAGTAAGTTCAGCTGAATGCTCTTGGTTTAAATTTGACATGGGCTGCATTATACTAAATATATTTTAAATTGACCAACTCTTAAGTTTTAGCATCCCTTTGAAAGGTAACCATCGGGGCACCTGGGTGGCTCAGTTGGTTAAGCGGCTGCCTTCGGCTCAGGTCATGATCCCGGCGTCCCGGGTTCAAGCCCCACATCGGGCTCCCTGCTCGGCGGGACAAAGAAAGGTAACCATCACTTCTCTTGATTCATGGATATGGAGAAGTGGATACTGTGGTCCTCGGAAGACTTTCTTCTACTCTTACTCTCATGTATGAGAGCTTGCTGATTTGTCCCGTCTGAATATCATGTTCCCCAAACCTCTTTAGTGGATCTGTCCATTTTCAGTGCTACTGACCAATAAAGAATCCTCTTTTCTGGGTGCAGTTTTGAGTGGGTGATCTGTTTTTGTTGTTGTTGTTGTTGATGATGTTTTTACCCATTCACTTCTACTTGCTCTGATAAAATGCCTCCTTCCTCTTATTCCCTAGAGCAGTGACTGGCAGACTTTTTCTGTAAAAGGTCAAATGGTAAATGTCTTAGGCTTTGGGCCTCTGTGGGTTCTATTGCAACCAATCCACTCATGGTAGTGTAAAAGCAGTCTATAAGCCATTGGGAATAGATCTGTTCCTATAAAATTTATTTATAGGGGCACCGGGTAGCTCTGACAAGAGCTTCTGACTCTTGATTTTTGCTGTGGTCATAATCTCAGGGTTGAGGGAGCCATGCTCAGCATGGAGTCTGCTTTTCTTCCTCTCCCTCTGCCCCTCCACCTGCTTGTGCACACGAGTTCGCTCTCTCTCTCTCTATCTCTCTCTCTTTCTCCCCCCAAAATGAATAAATAAATCTTAAGAAAAAATTTCAGACAATGGCTGGATTTGGCCCATAGACCATACCTTGCCATCCCCTTCCCCCGAACCATGCTGGGCAATAGGATTTCCTGTAATGATGGAAATGTCTACCAGTGTGGTAGTCATTTGTTATTTGTGGCTACTGAGTACTTGGGAATTTGGCCATGTGACTGAAGGGCTGTATTTTAAAATTTCCTTACTTTAATTAACTGAAGTTGATGTAGCCACTCATGCCTAGTAATTAGAATATTAGACCCTGCAGCCTAGAATTCTGCACAATGCCTTGAACAGGCACCTGGTGTTTTTTGCAATTAAATTGGGGAATTAGGGGCTCCTGGGTGGCTCGGTTGGTTGAGCGACTGCCTTCGGCTCAGATCATGATCCCAGAGACCTGGGATCGAGTCCCACATCGGGGTCCCTGCTCGGCGGGAAGCCTGCTTCTCCCTCTCTCAGTCCCTCTGCTTGTGTTCCCTCTCTCACTGTGTTTCTCGCTTTCAAATAAATAAATAAAAAAAAATCTTTAACATACATACATACATACATACATACATAAATAAATTGGGGGATTAAACTTTTCTCTTGTTACAAATAGGACAAAATGATGACGGAGAGAACCCTGTTGAAGGAACGTTACCAGGAGGTCCTAGACAAGCAGAGGCAAGTGGAGAATCAGCTCCAAGTGCAATTAAAGCAGCTCCAGCAAAGGAGAGAAGAAGAAATGAAGAATCACCAGGTACCCTGCTTGTGTTAAGGCTGTCAATAAGTATGGCTACACTCCGTAATCAAACTGTAATTTTGTTTCTGAATTATTAGAAATAGAAGAGCAATATTTATCTTTTTAATGGTTGTCTTTGAATTTTAAGGATAAAAAGAACCTTTAAGGGCAACTTGTTCAAAATCTCAGTTTTTTGTTGTTTTTTTTTTTTAAGATTTTATTTATTTGAGAGAGAGTGAGCATGCATGCCCCTGAGCCAGTGGTAAGGCACAGGGAGAGAATCTCAAGCAGACTCCTCACTGAGCACAGAGCTCAAAGAGAGGCTCGATCCCACTGACCTGAGCCGAAACCAAGAGTTGGACGCTCAACTGACTGAGCCACCCAGGAGCCCCCAAAGTCTCATTTTTATTTTAGTTTAGAGAGAAAATTAATATATTTTGTTGACATAGCTAACTGTCTACCTGGAATACCATTATGCTAAAAAGACATAATTCTAGTAGATTAAAAACCTGTGTGTGAAAACTGGAAAAAAAATGTAAATTAGAAGAAAATTTGAGGGAATGTTTATGAAACCTCAAGTTGCAAGAGGTCACTTTAAGCCAGGCAAAAAACCCAGAAGCCATAAAAGAATGGATCAATTTAATTATGTATGATTTAAAACTTATGATATGGCAGATGATTCAGAAAACATCAAAAGATCAGTGGAAAATATTTGTAGCACATCTGATGATGGGTTTAATATCCATATCTGTGCTCTGAGACTCCTACAAGTTCATGGTAAAAGTCAAGTACTCTAGGGAAAAACCCAGGAAAGGTTATTGTATAGTTTTTTGTTGTTGCTGTAACAAATCACCATCAGTTTGGCAGCTGAATACAACACAAATTTATTATCTCACAGTCCTATAGGGCAGATATCCAACATGGGTGTCACTAGGCTAAAATCCAAGTATTGGCAGGGCTGCATCACTTTCTGGGGACTCTGGGGGGGAATACCTCTACCTGCATTTCCAGCTTCTAGAGCCTACTTGTATTCCTTGACTTATGGCCCCCTTCTCCATCTTCAGAGTTAGCAAATTTGCATCTCTGACCACTCCTCCCTAATCACATCTTCCTCAGATCACAATTAAGAAAGGTTCTCCACTTTTAAATCCTGTGTGATTAGATTGGGCCCACCCAGATGACCCAGGACTGTCTCCCTGCATCCGGGTCTTTACCGTCGTCACATCTGCACAGTCTTTTTTCCCCATTAAAGAAATATAGTCACAGGTCTCAGGGATTAGATTAGATTAGAATGTGGACATATTTTGGGGGAAGGCATTATTATTTTGCCTACAACAATTATAAAAGGTGATAAATAGTGGGGCACTTTGGTGGCCTAGTCAGTTAAGCATCTGCTTTCAGCTCAGGTCAAGATCTCAGGGTCCTAGAATTGAGCCTTGAGTTGGGCTCCCTGCTCAGTAGGGCATCTGCTTTGAGATTCTCTCCCTCTGCACCACCCTGCCCCACCTGCTTGCGTGCATGCTTTTTCTCTCTCTCAAATACATAAATAAAATCTTTAAAACAAAACAATTATAAATGGTAGTACACGGAAGAG